>UCOH01010159.1:0-14826 GCA_900474275.1 Synergus japonicus
ATTTTTATGTGCGTATTTTAAATTTCGCCTAAATCCGCTTATATTTATGAATTCTATTATAAGAAACAGTTATAGGGGTTGAAAGGATCGGAAGAATCATGGCGCGGAGAGGGTAGTGTGTGGAGAACGCAAGAGATCAGTGGTACCCTGTCAAAGCACACCAATACCAGCATATCTGCTTGCGCTTATGCATGATGTCCCTGATCTACCGCAGCACGGAGAACGTAGCTTCTCGTGTAATTATATGACTCGTGTGGGTATGCGTTTATCCAGATTCGAATGACCCTTAGTTGTATGTGTGCAGAATAGTACATGTGCACTAACGCATCTTTCTTATGCTATTTTTTTATTCTTGAATATGGTATTTTTAAGTTTGAAATTTTTGAAAAGAAGGTTGATTCAAGGTCCTTAAAATAATTTAGGATTTAAAATAATTTTTCTAGAATGCATAATATTTTATAACTAGCTCTGATGAAACGCATTTAGATCTTGGGTCGCTCGCAGTTATATTGACTCAGCACGCCAAGCTATTGGGTTACTTGAAATCAACAGGAGATTTGATAACATTCGCAAATTCGTATGTTACATTTTATGATACATAACTATTCTGCATTCATTGGGTAGGGTGAAAAAATAAGAAGAAGAAAAATACTAGAGGAAACAACAAATCGCAATAAAATGATAGGACTGATGCTTATAAAATGTTTATTTACACAGAGATTTAACTTAATATATATTTCTGTATATTGGGAAAAATCTTTTAATTTTAATATAAAATTTTACTTATTCGCCTTTTGTCTCATATTTTAAAATATCTCCATAAAATCTTTCGTTATCCTTAAATTAAAATTAATAAAATACACGAAAAGAACTACTTCCGTCCGTCCTCTTCATACCCCATAGAGGTGATTTGGCATTGAAGTCTCTGACGAACAGTCTTATCACCCGTCACATATTCCTATCCTTCTATCGCTATCACTTGTCAGTTCACGTCACCGAGCGGGCGGGGCGAGATTTCTACCAGGCGGCTTCCCCTACCATCCGCCGACTAGTTGTTACGTAATTACAAGTGCTTAAAAGCACTGAATCGTCGCATTATCAACCAGTTCGCTGAGGAGCATCTCGATTGCAAATCAGCGTAACTCAACTGGTCTCTCTGCTAGCGGGCTACTACCATAGCAGAGCAACCAGGAGGCAACCTGGACGTCTTCTCCAGGGGAGACCCACTGAGTGTACGACTGGCAGGCACCCCTACAGCCATGCACTCAGTTAAAGGATTCTTCGGCTCACATCGACCTATCCTGGGTCGATCCTGACGAAGATTTCCAGAACCTAGGGAATATCATCATCCTAACATTTCCATCCCAAAAAGAATCATCTGATACCTGACCAGCGGGCACCCCCATGACCAGCTATCAAATAAAGAGGGTACGTCAGCCCAAAAACCTGGCCTACCCCTGATTCAATCCCGTCTCTCCGTTACAAATACCATCCCAAATAAGAACTCACTCCAAGTTTGACTAGCGGGCACCCCCATGGCCAACCTTGGAGGTAAGGGTTGTATTGATTCTAAGGAATCAATTCAACCTAGAGTCATTCCTGTCTAGCATCACACCTGGGGTTTAGGAATCGAACGTAAAAAAGTGTATAAATAAAATAAAATTAAAGAAATCTCCCTCGTCTTTCTCTCTCTCCGCACCGTTCCGTAATACCGTTTATTAGAGAGAGAAGGACTCAGGAGATAGTATCCGTCTCAACCGCCGGTGATACGTGACTTACATCATGACGTCACTATATTACTCGTTCACTCTAAATTGCAGGTGAAGATAGACTAGGTCCGTTTCGCACACACTCTCGTACAAACACATATTCGCATCTCTCTCTCGCAAACAGCAAAACACATACAGTTATTTAACAAAAATGTACTATCAAACTCAACGTAAACTCACACTTTATACAATTCCTTTAATTTCATTTGAGATCATACAAAAAGTCAAATCACTCATTTAGCTCTTAATTAGAAATGTAATTTATAGGGAGAATATATTTTCTTTATTTTTGTTAAAAATCAATGATTAAATTATTTCTTGCCCTTAAAACTGACCCTGGCTCGACTGAAGCGTCCGGTAGGGCAAAAATAATAAGAATTTCCGAAAGTACAAACGTTGCTTAGGTGTCCAATAAGGGACGCCAAAAACGCAACGTCACAAGTCTCCTACGACTATAGATTCATCGCCTTTGAACCTCATCGTGCTTCCAATCTGTAGCAAGGTTTCTTCTAGCTCTTCTACCGGTTTGTTTGAACAGACATAGCACCCATAAATGGCGAAGGATGAAGTTACAAAATAGGAGAAACCTTTGCCTTTGCCCTGTCCTGTTATAACGATTTTTGGGTCTGTAATTTTGAAGGTCGTATCTAGTTCTTCATCAGAGACCCAGTCGCTTGTACACGCAAAAAAGTGATTGGCATAATGTAATCCGGAATCAGAGCAAAAAGTACCATTTCGAAGTGGCTGAGTTGCGCTCTGAAAAGTCATTTAGCACTTTACACTATTTCTCCAAAAAACGATTCAGAATATAAGAGTACTATTTTAAATGGTAAACTTTACAACGAAAAACATTTCAAAATAAAAATAAAGGAGTACTATTTCAAATGGTAAATTTCACAATGTAACTTATAACGCACGCCTAAACGCTTAAAAAGATCGCACTTGCTGAGGATACGAACCCCTGACCTAAAAATCCTAAAACCTAATACGCACGCACTAATCGACTGAGCTATTTAATCGCTTGGACTTCATAAACAAAATCGTAGCTACGTTTTTCGCCGAAATACCATTTTACTATTGCTAAATGGTACTTTTTAACTCATCTTCGAGTTGAACCTTACTATTTAAAACTAATGCGCGGGAGTACGATCTTCAAATGGTAATTTTTGCTACTCCTCTTAGTCAAAACTGCTAAGAAAAGTAGTTTTTATTACTTGACATATTTCATTGCTTTATGTAAATGGTATTTTCAGCTATGCTACTGGCTTAGAATTATGATTTGCATAGTAATTTTGAGAAAGTAGCAAAACATCAAAATACAAATTGTATTTTAAGCTAGTTTTTTTGTCAAAAGTTGTTATCTATATAGTAATCACGAGTAAGTAGCAAAAATTGAAAATAAAAACAGTAGTATTTAACATTTATATCGATTTTCTAAAAAAATGGTAATTTGTGCCTTTTACTCGAAAACTCTTTTTTGCGTGTATTCTGTACGGTTTTCCTATTTGATTCAGATATAACCACTATTCCCATCCCTATTTCCTTGGCTGTGGCCAAGGCCAGATCGTGGGCTGGGTAGCTCCTATTGCAGTTTATCTGGAGAATCTTTATTTTGGTCAATTGGCCCATTTGCACATATAACCACTATTCCTATCCCTCTTTCCTTGGCTGTGGCCAAGGTCAGATTGTGGGCTGGGTAGCTCCTATTGCAGTTTATCTGGAGAATCTTTATTTTGGTCAATTGGCCCATTTGCTATAACTGACTCTTTTGTCGCTGCATGCCTGGCCTTTTGCTGCGAGTGTTTGGTGTCCTTATTTGCAGAGGATGCAGAAGGGCTAATTTGGACACCTTGCTTCTCTATGCCCTTCCTGTCCGCATTTAAGGCAGAGTTTCTGTCGGTTTGGTTCTGTGCATTGGTCTTTTACGTGCCCAAGCTCCCAGCATCGAGGGCACCGTGTCTCCTTTTTCCTTTCTATAACTCTGCAGTTTGTCCATCCTATTTTCATCGTCCCCTTTTGTGTGAGACGGTCAGCGTCGGATTCACGGAGAACTATCGTCACATTCTACCTGTTTCCGTAGGCTGGTCGCAGTGCTCTCACCGCGTATTCCTCAGATCCAAGGCCTGACGTTTTCTCCACTGCCTCTCTTATTTAATCGTCTGTGGTAAGTTCGTTCATATCCTTGACATGAAGTATTTTCTTTCTGACCAGATAAGATGTTGTTGCTTATGGCACATTCTCTTGCAGCTCTTTTTTGAGTTTTTCTACCTTGTCAAGACCATTTTGGACTGTGAGTAGAAGATCTCCTTTCCTTGTACTCCTAATTTCTCGGATGTCGACACTTATTTCACTCGGATTTATAGCCTGCTTAACTCTTTTCAGAGTTTCTGAATAGCTTGATATACGCCAAATGCGTATAGATCATACGACATTGCCAACTCACAAACTTATAATTAGGATATACTAAGATCGGAACTATATAACCATTTAGGGAAATGGGTACTTAGGGCGCTCGGTCCACTAAGGCCTCTACCCACGCACCAAATTAGAATAAAACTGGGCCGTTCTAAATACCGGGATAATCCTAAGCTTGGTCCCATTTTACTTTACAATAGTTCAGAAGCTTGGTGACGCTGCCTACGCCATTTAATTAAGAGAAATTCCCAAGGTTGTTTTCACCCTGACGCACGCTTTAATATTGTGCTTGACTTGGGTGAAAGCTTGGTGAATTATTATTAATAACCAACAGAACTTTCAGTGGGAATAAATAGTTTAATAATTATAATAAATAATAATTAATCAAATAATTATTAAATATTAAGTAGGAAAATTAATCATTAATTTCTTTTTATTTTAAATTGATAACAATTAGGAAAAATATGTTAAAAGTCTTGTTTCTTTGTAGATATAGTAATAAGTTAGATTTGAGGATAAAGTGAACTTAAAAATATATTTAATAATAAATAGTAATGTAAGAACTGGAAAAGAGGAGCATAGACGGAAGCGTCCGTCGAGCGTCAGAGGCAGGAGGCAAGCGAAGCTTGTGACGATTCTCCGGCACAGAGCATAAAAGGAGACCCTCCGGCCCTAACTCGGGATTTCAGTTTGGGACCTCGACCGAGACACTTCAGTTCCGGACCTCGAACGAAACACACGAACCTCACTACTTGGCTCTCTCAGTCAGACGGACTCTGACTCACCTCAGTCGGGTCTACTCTCTCAGGATTGACTACTTGGGACTCAACCCTTGAGCATCTACAAAGGATCCGTGCCTCTACTTTTAATAGCTACCTACTTTTAAAGCTACCTGTCACACTCTTGCCTGTGCCAGCCTGCCATCACGCTCTTCCAATCCAGTTCAGGGAACAGGACCAAATAAAACGGTATTATCTACACGAGTAACTCTGCCTATTCTTCTTCAAATATCTCCATCAGTTCTTTTCAGAACTACATAAACTCTGGGTTCCTCGTAGGAATCAATTATATTCCATCAGCTCTTCTCCGAGCTAAATTATAACGTACCTTCTACCTTGCACTTGCACAATTATTACATCTCGGCTAAGCTTCCTTTTGTTTGGGATGTTGACTTCGGTTCCTTGCTGTTTCCTGTTTCCTCCTGTCTCGTTCTTTTTTTCAAAAGCCAAGTTCCATTCCTTTCTTTCCGTCTCAGATTTGTATATCTTTATTTGCACATCGGTGCCCGCAAACAAAAAGTCAGAGAAACCTAAGGGCTGCGTCATTGTGGCCACTTCTCCTTCTTTCTTGTTTTGGTCCTTGAGGCCCTTTCTGGCATCGAATTTGTCAATCGCCCTGCCCACTTCTCTATGCATTGACGCGATATTTTCATTACAGGGGAGGATGATATCACAGTCCGTTGTAGCTTCCCATATATTTCCCTTTATGATCTTGGACTTTGCGAAAATTCCCGCATCCTAGTCTTCCTCAGTGACTTCCTGGTAGTTGGAACAGTCGCCCTCTCTTTTAAGTTCACCTCTGCGGTGGAGGATTTTCCTCTTCCTTTCACAATCCTCGCACTCTATTGTTGTGCTCTGCCCCTGTTCACCCTGAGGCTCTTTTTAATGTGTCTCAATGTTGCGGATTTGCCTACGGAGTTTCTCATTCTCGCTCAGTAGCTCGTCCAGAATTCCACCCTCTTCTCCCCCTTTCGCCAGGTTTTCAAGCTACTTTCTGAGTTCTTGTCCACGGACTCTTTCAACTTGAAGAGAGAGGCTACTACTGATTTCGGTGAACGCCGTCTTGCACTTATAGGAAGACTTGACCTCCTTTTCAAATTGTTTGGCCTGTACAATCAGCTCTCCTAGTATATCGTGCAAGAGAGTGGCAATATCGGTCGGGTCCCCAGACGTTTTTTCGAGCATGCTGCCTTTCCTTTTTCGCTTTGCCGCATTACTTGCCGGCTGTAACCTCCATCCTGGTATCCAGGATTGAGTGTTGATACTGGAAGAGAGCTGTGATTGGCCCTCCCCAAAATTCGTAGGGTCAGCGTTAACCATCGAGGCTTTCACTCGATCTGAATCAACGGTGAGATTGGTGCTCATTTGGGGTACAATGTTTCCTTCACACTTCTTCATGGTTAGTTTTACTTCGGGGTTCCTTCCCCTACGTGTCCCTCTTGGTCCCTCTCCTCTTCGTTCTTTGTCTGTCTGGCTTGGGAAACCCTACCAGTAGCTACGATACCGCGAGCATAGCCGCCGAAGTCATTAGAGGAGAGATCAAGCCCTACCGCAGCGACAACGCGGAAACACCCTTAGCTGTTGAGGAGCCTCTGATTGGGTTGATGAAGCCTACTGTTGAGAAGCCTGTGATTGGGTTGATGAAGTCTGCTGTTAAGGAACCAGTGGTGATGAAAAGCCAATTGTTGAGGAGCCAGCTGTTGGGTTGATGAAGCCTGCTATTGAGGAGTCTGTGATTAGCTTGATGAAGCCTGCTGTTGAGGAGCCTGTGATTGGCTTGATGAAGCCTGCTGTCGAGCATGTGGTGGGAAAACGTGGTGTTGAACAGTCTGATGATGAAAAGCCAGTTGTTGAGGAGCCAGCTGTTGGGTTGATGAAGCCAGCTGTTGAGGAGCCTGTGATAGGGTTGATGAAGCTTGCTGTTGAGGAGCATGTGATAGGGTTGATGAAGCCTGCTGTTAAAGAGCCTGTGATTGGCTTGATGAAGCCAGCTGTTGAGGAGCCTGTGATTGGGTTGATGAAGTCTGACGTCGGGTAGATATTCCATGAGAAGGGCCTGGCAGCGGAGGCCACTTGTTTTGTGGTGGTGGAAGCGGCGGCAGAGGTTGAGTTGGAGGAGGTTGAGTTGCTGGCAGCGCAGCGATGGCAGTGGAATGGATTGTTCTGGAAGTATCGGCCTCGTCGTGGATTGGATTCGCTGCTGCCTGTAACCTGAGCAACCTGTTAATTATTAAAATTATTAATATATTTATAGAGAATATTTTATTAGGCTGCCATATGTCCCTAAAATTTGTTTGAATAATAGAATTAATTTTAAGATGGGTATGACACCCTTTAGGTTAAGATTTTTATTATAAAATTGAGATCAAAGGGTCAAACTCATTACTAAAAATTTTTCAAAAATTATAAAATACTATGAGGAAATATTACTTACGTAACTGGCAACAATTTATACTATTGAAAAATTTTTTAACTTATTGCATTGTTGTCAGCAGGGTAAACAGTATTTTGTCCACAACGTGGGATTTTTCAGACCCCATCACGTTATGGTGAATGTATTATCTACTTAATCTCTTTTATCGATAATGCAAGACTTTTTATGTAAAAAAATTCGATCGATGCTTTCGGTGTTACCTAACAAGCCGTGAAAGACAGTCTAGTAAAATTACCATTATAAGCTGGAACTGATCGAGCTCTTTGATAACAAACTTCAACTTATTTTTATTTAAACCAAGATGCTTAATTGCAAATTAAATTTTCAGTGGACATTCGCATTTATTTTCATTATCATTTTTCAAGAATCTTGTTAAGGTTCAAAATGGGTAAATAGTCCAGGCAACTGGTACTTTTTTTCCGTAATAATTCCCAGACGCAATTTTTTATTGGAAATGGCTTCTAAATGGGGTCCTGAATGACCCTTAAAAATGAGTGCCGTGGATCGATTTTTTTTAAAAAAGAATTTTCAAAAATCAAGTTTGCGTGGACGGACCCTTTACGCTGCGTTGTACAAAAAAAAGTTTCAATTAAAAAAGATAATGTGCAAAATTTTAAGAAAAACAAAAAAAAGCGAACCTTCTATCTCTAATAGGTTTCGAGTTACAGTCATTTCAAAAAATCACTTTTTTTTCTGAATTTCGTCGAAAAATCACTACTTTTTGCAGCATTGTCTGTACCAACGAACCTAATGATTTTATGAAAAAATTTTCTACAGTTGAATTAAATTTCATGTATTTATCTTTAATTTGCCGCAAAGGGTAAAGTCCTAACCTTAATAGGTCAAAAGTTATGACCTCTCAAATTGGGCTACTTTTGACTCATTTTTCCGGGCAATTTCCCTCTGCGGAGTTTTCTTGTAACAGGGTGTTTTATGGGAAAATTATGATAGTGATGCCAGAGAATGAAATAAAGTAAACAAAAATATGCGTCTATTAAAAAAAAGGATCTTCTGGTGCGAGTAGTACGTGATTTATGATCTTTCAAAAACTCCCTTTTTTTTTGCATTTTTTCACTAAAATTCGAAAAATTGGGACTTTCAAATATACCTCGTTTCTTTTTGATCTGCGGACGAAACGCAAAGGAAAGAAATTAAAATAGACTCAATTCTGCGTAAAATGAAACAAAAGAGGATATCTTAGCTCTAATAATTCACTAGCTATGACCTTGAAAAGTGGTCTTTCTTACATATAATTATCTGCGTGCACCATGCAAGGCAAGTATAGCCATATTTGAATGTTTTAATGCAAATGAAGTATCTAACTCTAAATGTAAGTAAAATATACATCATTTTTTTATTAATAAACAATGAGTTTTTTATAAAAAAAATTATATAAACATCTTTCTTTAATAATTTGTTTAAAATTTGTCAGTAATTTTACGGTTAGAATGTTATAATAGTATATTTTGTTAATAATAAAATTTTCATTGTTTACAAAAAAAAATTTTATTCTGAAAAATTATGTTAGCATGCATGCTAATAAAATTAATTATTTGAGTTTAAAAACTCTAATAACTGAATTGTCTTTGAATTTAATGATCTGAAGTGGAATGATCATTGTCGTAATAATTGAGATGGGCGTAACCCCATACACTCATCTCCCGATCGAGGACACTCCGATCGAGGGCACTTTTCACGCTTGGCTGATTCTACGTCCCCGCCGAGCGTCCCTCAATAGCCAACACTGAATAGCTCGAGCTATTTTAATCCCGTCCGATCGAGGGTACTCGACTCCCGAGCGGTGCCGTCGATCGGGAGATGAGTGTATTGAATTATATTTAGATAATAAATTAAGTATTATTTTTGTGATTTCTATGATAACTCATTCTCATTGATGTTTCATGGTCCTCTTACCTGGACCCCTCTACTTGTTGAGTATGGCTGGATATCTATTGTCACGTCCCCACGACATAGTATTAATTATCTTTCTTAAATATATTAATAATTTTTAAAAGACCAGCAATTGTAATCCATTCTAGTAACTAGCATTTAGATTATCATTTCTTCACTACCAATTAATATTGTATCTCTATTAAGTTTTAACCAAGCAATATTGTTATTTCGTAAATGTTCATTTTAAGCAAGTACGAACTTGTTCAAAAGCCACCCTTTCTTTAAGAAAACTATCTATTTAATATCTGACAAATTAATGTATTCTGCATCCATTAAATCTCTTGACTTCTGACCTCAACGCAAAGCCTATTTGTAAAAATGACATTTTACGAAAAAACTTATAATATCTCTTTTAAGAGAAAGACCAGATATCATAAACTAGAGTACTGTTTAGTTTATCATGCCAAGATCTGTCACTTTTCGCCATAAAAATATTAATGTCACCTTCCTAAAATCAAAACATCTGTTTATCTTAATTCGTGGGAACGCTAATGCATTTTGCATCCCCACGTGCACGATCGTAAATTAACCGACACTAGACCTCATTTGATGTTCCCTAAAAAGGGGAAGCAATCAACGATAAGGGGTGTTACTATCACGTAGGAAAACCCAGGAATCACGTGTTTTGCCAAAATGTGCACGTGCCCTTTATGCATTGCGGCCATCTTTAATTCATGCAAAAGTCCTATAAAACGGAAGGGTTTTACCAGAAAGTTCGAGTTCGCTCCGGAGTCTTCACCTAGTAACATCAACTCCTAAAAAGTATCTTCAGTCTTAAACTCTGTGCGGAAAAATATCTCTTTAAATTAAATACAAGTTCCATCAAGGACTTAGTCGAATTTCGAGTCAATAACCCAAATTGCAACCAACCTCAGAGTCGGGTTTCAACGACACAGACCTCAGAGTTTCATTTCAACTTTATCAACCCCTAACAAATTTTGGGTAAGTAAGTTAACTATTTTACGCCTACGATCTAATCTGTGGGAGAAGCCAAAGACTTAGTTTCTGTTTCCTTTTCCCAATGCGGATCGAGATATTTTCTGAAAGGGCGCTGTCAATGTAAATCAGTCAATAAACTATTTGTAAACTTATAAATCTGAGAGTGTTTCAAATCTTCGGTTATCCTCATCCCGGTATAGATAATCCTTTTTCCGTAACCAAAAATGAGGAAGAACCACCTTTGCCTATTTTTCCTATATCTTAAAATTAGGGATATGTTGCGAATTCAAGACGTAACACTATTATTCCTAAATTTATTTTAAGATCATATTAAATTTCTTTTAGTTATTTTGGAGAATTATAAAAATAACCTTGCGTCCATAAAATTAAAAGTAATTAAAAATAAGCGCCTAATAAAATTAACTTTTCAACATAAAATTTTTTTTTTGTAAAGAATGAAAATTTTATTATTAACAAAATATACTATAATAACATTCTAACCGTAAAATTACTGAAAAATTTTTTAAAATTATTTAAAAAAGATGTTTATATAATTTTTTTATAGAAAACTGATTGTTTATTAATAAAAAATGATGTATATTTTACTTATATTTAGAGTTAGATACTTGATTTGCAATAAAACATTCAAATATGGCTGTGCTTGCCCTGTATGGTGCACTCAGGCTGAGAGGGATTTGGTACGATCACTGCGCACCGAATCTAGCTGACGCGCCGAATCCCTGAATGATAGGTTTGCTCGAAAAAAGCGCAGTAGCTACGCATCTTTCCGCGCTGGGCGAGCACTGTAGCGTACTAACAGCGCCCTCATAGTGTCTAACCATCGTTTCCATATACGTTTCCATATACGTTTCTAATACGTGTGCATAAATGGACACGCATTAGAAACGCGTAGAAACACGTAATGCAACGCGACCACTACCATGTCTTGGTCACGCTAGCTATGCCAAATCCCTCTCAGTGCAGATGATTGTATGTAAGAAAGACCACTTTCCAAGGTCATAGCTAGTGAATTATTAGAGCTAAGATATCCTCTTTTGTTTCATTTTACGCAGAATTGAGTCTATTTTAATTTCTTTCCTTTGCGTTTCGTCCGCAGATCAAAAAGAAACGAGGTATATTTGAAAGTCCCAATTTTTCGAATTTTAGTGAAAAAATGCAAAAAAAAAAGGAAGTTTTTGAAAGATCATAAATCACGTACTACTCGCACCAGAAGATCCTTTTTTTTTAATAGACGCATATTTTTGTTTACTTTATTTCATTCTCTGGCATCACTATCATAATTTTCCCATAAAACACCCTGTTACAAGAAAACTCCGCAGAGGGAAATTGCCCGGAAAAATGAGTCAAAAGTAGCCCAATTTGAGAGGTCATAACTTTTGACCTATTAGGGTTAGGACTTTGCCCTTTGCGGCAAATTAAAGAAATTTAATTTATCTGTAGAAAATGTTTTCATAAAATCATTAGGTTCGTTGGTACAGACAATGCTGCAAAAAGTAGTGATTTTTCGACGAAATTCAGAAAAAAAAAGTGATTTTTTGAAATGACTGTAACTCGAAACCTATTAGAGATAGAAGGTTCGCTTTTTTTGTTTTTCTTAGAATTTTGCACATTATCTTTTTTAATTGAAACTTTTTTTTGTTCAACGCAATATGTAATCTTTACTTGCCTTTCTTCTAACTGTAAAAAGAACGATTATGGAGGACATTTACATAAAATACTCGATCGAAGCTTTCAGTTTGACCGAAGAAACCGCAACAGACAGTCTAGTAAAATTATTATCAATGTGAACGACAACTGGAAGAGCTTTCTGTTATTAAATCTTAACTTATCTTTATTTATTCCAAGATGTATAACTGCAAATTAAGTTTTCAGTGGACATTTGCATTTATTTTCGTTATCATTTTTCAAGAATCTTGTGAAGGTTCAAAGTGGGTAAATGACTTCTTTCAAAGCAGAAAAAATAATTTCCGTCCTTTTCAAGTGATAATAATGACTGATGGTGAAGCTGAGACTCATCCATTGTCAAATGTTGCGAATAAAATGGTTCAAGAAATCACAGCTGAGATTCCGAGTAGAGTGATTCACTTTTCAGAAGAGAACCCTCGGAACTTTCGATCTTTAATAGCGAGCAGAAGTATCCATGAAACAACACTGTTTCTGACAATTCAAGTTGAGAAAATAAATCCGAAGATTCCATTAGAGTTTGTAATGGATGTATCTGGACCATTTTCCCATCCAAGATGTTTGATGATCATTCTGCTTGATGGAAAAAGTAAAAACAGAGAAGAATTTCTTCGCTTTGGATGGTCCAAAAAGTTTTTGGACTTGGCGATCTCAGAAATAGTAATGAAAAGTGATTCCGACCGAAATCTACTTCTAAATCATCATCAAAGTATCGCAGTGATACATGAATTTAATCCCTTTAGTCAGAGTTACTCAAGAAACGTGTACACGAAAGGACAAACAATTTTTTCAAACAAATTGAAGGACTTGAAGAGAACCGAAATGAAAGTGGGTTCGTATCCATATCCACCGCTATTAAACTTGACTCGAACAGTTTCTGGCTATCCTCTTAAAGTTTCTGGACCAGACGCGAACAACATCGGAGTTCTTTCAAAGATATTGAATTTTAGAATTTTGGAAGTTCCCTACAAACCTTTTGTTGTTGGGAATACTACGTGCGATAAAAGTAAAACATCAGGATTGACGAGGCAGCTAATCCGAAACCAAATCCGATTTATAAGAAATCAACCACCATTGGTTACTCAATGCAGGGAATATCCATTTACGATTGCCTTTACTGATCGACAGATATGTTTCTTGTCTCTGGTACCAATTCTAAAATCGACGGAGATGGAACTCTCCTTCACGAATAGATCGTTTCAGATGGGATTGTTAACATGCTTACTCGTGACCTTCATCTGGCTGATCTTCCGTTTTCTGAGATTCGACCATCAGTTCTGGTGTTTACTGCACTTGGTAGAAATGCTGCTTGGATGGTCAGTTCCCCGAGATGTAAGAAAATTTCCGGATCGAATTGCTTTGTTTTTCATTCTCTTTGGCTTTTGGCTTTTCTCGACAACGTTTTACTCAATCTTGACGGACATAAAGTTAGAAGCAAAGTCAGTGGAAAAACTAAATTCATTGATAGATTTAGAGGCATCAAACGTAACTCCAGTGTTCACTCAAACTTTTCGGAATGTCTTGTTAAGATCAGACACGGAGGAAAAGTTAGGAAAAAAGGAGCGTTGGGAAAAAAGTGCTAAGGAAAGTATTCCTTAGTTCGAGTCGGCAATCGTCCGAGTACACGGGAACACAAAGTGGGTACCGTGAGTAATCGTGAATTACACCGCACAGTGGAAAAAAGAATAGGAATAAGGATTTGAAGAAATAATATATGCTCAATTTGTAAGTGGTTCGAAAGTCAACTTAACGCCAGTACTGGAAGCGCGGTTCAAGAGATGTTTTCGGTCTGCTAATCGGACTGTTAACTGTTCTGAGACTGGCTGGAAAGCGCTGTATTTACAATAGCTGGGTGGGGAGGTCGATGGTCGGGACGCGCGATGTGATTGGCCCGCTTGAACCAATCAGAAAGGCGCACCTCCCGATCGCCGGTCACCCAGCACTTGGAAAGTTCAAATAAGCAGCGTTCTCGAAGCTTCGAAGCTTCTTCCTAATAAGGACCGTTATTTTTTTCCAGTCTCGTACTTATATTTAGAATCTTTATTGGTGAGTAATTTCTTAGAAATAGAATCGGTAAACATGTTTTGAAAAAGGTTTGGCTTGACGTTAAAATTAGATATTGTTGCGGGCGACAAAATGACTATACAATTGTAGATATAGATAGAAAGATAAATATTGAAATGGATAGACTTGATAGTTTGCTACAAAACGAATAAAAAAAGATTGAGATGATTATATTAAGGATAGATTTGGATAAAAAGGTAGTGATTGAAAAGAATAGGCTTGGTAATAACTTCAAGAGATAGGAAAAGATTCAGAAGACTATATGGTTAGAGATGGATAGGAATGGTAAACATTTAAATCGATAGACTTGGTAGTATACTTAAAAGAGATAGAAAAAGATTGAAAAATATAAGCGTGTAAAAGTGACAGTTAAGGATTCAAATGATTAGGTTGGGGATAGACATGAATAGGAAAGTAGGAATTGAAAAAGATAAGCGCTGCTATAGATTGCGAAAGGGATAGAAAAGTATTAGTGTGGATAGGTGGAGAATAAAGAAAGATTAGAGTGGATGGATGGAGGATAGGAAATTACTGGCGAAGATAGACGAAGGATACAGAATGATAGAAATGTTCAGATATTTGGTAAAAAATGATGAAATAAATAAATAAAAAAAAATCTTCGGAATCGAGTCAGTATAATAAAACAACTTTATTTAAAAAATCGTGACTTTTAAACACATTGTGAAGTTATACGATTCTGATATATTCGATAGAAATCAAAATAAATTTATGATTACCGTTGATAAATATATATATATATATATATATA
>UCOH01010161.1:0-31200 GCA_900474275.1 Synergus japonicus
TTAATTAATGTCATGCTGACATGACAATACATTATTAGGGACTTAAATTAAATAATAAAATATAATTAAGGCCATGTGATATTTTCCCGAAGCGTCAATCAGGTTCAGTTATACCAATTGTTTGTCCACAAAAATTAATATTTAAAAAAAATGAATTCGGAGAAGTTAGAAAATATATTAAGGGAGGTTTATTGACTCTCATTTTGTTTAATAATGAGAAAAAAATAATTATTATGTTTTTACTGTCTTTATCGTATTTGAGGTTAGATTGGTAATTATTTCTCTCTGACATATCGACATAATGTGTTGATAAGGTAGGAGCGCTATTCATCACTAACATCTAATAATTCAACTTTTTATCGACTGAGTTTTCAAAGTTCAAGTGTCAAATTATTTTAGTTAGTTTAGCATGAAAGAACTTTTTTTAACATTTTTTAACTAAACGGAGTTAACAAACCACCGTTTCAATATTTTTTACCAATCTCCAAAATTTTTCGGCAAAGTATTCAGTATAGTGGGAGAACAATTGGTATAACTTGACAGTTAATAATTTACTGCTTGGAATCGTTTGCAATAAAATTAAAATTTTAACTTTTTGTCTTGCCCACTAACCAAGGTAGGCCATTTCGGTTTCTTTTTATATATATTTGATTTGTGCAAATTATTAGGCTGCAATATTTCGCAATTTACAAATAAACTCGTAAAAAGCATAACGTACCTAACCTCAAAGTGACAAATACATTACAGAGTTTAGCATGAAAGAACTTTTTTTTCAAATTTCGAACAAAACGGAGTCAACAAACCTCCGTTTCAATGTTCTCTATCATTCTCCAAAATTTCTCTGCAAAATATTCATTTTTGTGCGAGAATAATTGGTATAACTAAAAATCAGTAATTGAAAAAATTTTTTAAATATCACATGGCCTTAAAGAAATAGGAATCATTATAATGAGGGAATTCACATAATTTGGGACCAGTTAAGTTGATATTAAATAAATATAATTTCAGGGTTCAGTGTCATTA
Source organism: Synergus japonicus (assembly GCA_900474275.1). Taxonomy (NCBI): domain Eukaryota; kingdom Metazoa; phylum Arthropoda; class Insecta; order Hymenoptera; family Cynipidae; genus Synergus; species Synergus japonicus. Next base: position 1,024 of record UCOH01010161.1, read on the forward strand.
ATTAGGAATTATCAAAAACAAGTTCTAAGTTATTACATAAAAGATATTTCGAGTTTTACATAATTTTGAGGTTTTAATATAATTTAGAGAGTTAGGATCATTAATGGGAACATTCCATGGCTTCGACACACCAGATTTATAATATTTTACAGGGAAGACATAATCAATAGACAAAGGAGCAAAAATACATCTGTCATGGGTCCATGACCCACAAAACAGTAATTCATAGATAAGAATTTTCATATCTACGATCACTTGTGTACTCTGCGTAACCAAACACACTCGAGCTACTTAGCCAAACAATGAAGACACCTCGTCGCACGAATCAAAGACGCCGCCTCGCACGAATGCCTTGTTTAGCACCGAGCAGAGAAGACTCTATTCTGCACCGGACTTTTTAATAAGCAGAGAAGACTCTATTCTATACTGGACTTTTCAATAAGCAGAAAAGACTCTATTCTGTACCGGACTTTCCAATATTTTGAATGAAACACACAGAATATGACCAATATAAAATACCCACATCGGATTCACAAGACAGTACAGGAAGAACATCGAACGCGGAACATCGTAACTCGCAGTACATCGTCGCGAAACACTACACGACAGTACCAACGCGAAACCCTGTAACTCATAGTATTGAAGTTCACTGTAATCAGTACCTCCCCCAGTTTTCGATATCAGGTTGTTAATGAACATTTGAAGTGAACCCTTGTTAATGAACATTTGAAGTGAACCCTTCTCAATGAACTTTTTAAGTGAACCTTTATCAATGAACTCTTGATGAATTTTTAAAGTAAACTACGTTAATGAACTTATTGTGAATTTTGAGTGAATGTTAAGTTAAGTGCGTGCATTCTCGATTGGAATAACAAACATTGTAAGTACGCTACGAATTTCTACCTTTAATTAGATCTGCCTCTGAAGTTGATACTATCTCCAGTTTGTAACAATTTATAACAAATATTTATGAATGTATTGAGAATTTCATTAGTTTTGCAACATTAACGACAAATCATTATTTTTTGGTTATGTGTTTAATTATCTCCGACAAATGATTTAATATTTGTAATACCTGTTTATTACAAATCTCTCCCTTTTTATTAACCTTGTACCTTCGACATATACCGAATGAAATATATATTTTCAATTAATAATAACAATCATTATCTATTTTGTTGTAACAAATATCTTTTAATGTCTAAATAAATGTATTATATCAAGGTCAAAACATTTGTTGTAACGTTTCTTAGCTAACCTGTTGGCTATCCTCATCCCGAATTAGCCTTCTCCCGAGGGTTAATCAAAACGAGGAAATTAGGGAAGATAAGAAGGAGTTATTTTGATTTTCCTTTAAATAAATATCTTAGACGTTACACATCATATAATAAATCAGATAATAAATTAAATTAAATCGATTCAGCCAAGGAGTTTAAAACAATTAAAAATAATTATAATATGATAACTTGGCTGGATCGTAAAGATAAAAACTTCAAATCTTTAAATAGAAGTACAGTAACTCGAAATATCAGAATGAACACACTATGGAATTACGATACGGCCGACACTTTCAATTAACAAAATTTGAATGAACGAGAGAAGAGAAACGAGTATCGATCTAAGCGTCGCTTACCAGGAGAATTAATCAAAAAGAAGGGAAATCTGACTGCGCGTGAACCGTAAATTGGTATTTAATAAGGGTAAGAGGCAGAGATTGCCCTTGAAGAACGTTGCCCATTGGTCTGCGTTGTTGTCTTTCCTTCTCTTCAAATTCTTCTTCTTTCCTCGCAGAGACAAGTCGTTAGAGTTCGAAAATTCTCGGTAAAATAAAATTGGAGAAGGTAACAATGAAAATTACGGTAAATTACCGATAGGGTGAGAATTTATCGAGAAAATATGAGAAAATTATTTTATAACATTTGTTTGTTATTATTCTTCATTTAAATAACATCTAATTTCAATTTTATGTGCGAAAAATTAGTGGTAAGTATTATAAAATAAAACAAATAATTTACTTTGTTTATTTATAAAAAAATAAAAAAAGGTGTTAAAGAAATAGGATGTAAATGAAAATTGGTCATAAGTAAATTGCTTTAAATATCATTTATATTTTAATATCACGAAAATTTTAATACAATATAAACTTTGTCGTTATAAATTTTAATCTTATATGTGAAAATATTTGCTATAAATCACATGATGAAATAACATTTAAATCACTTTGTTTTTTAATACATAAACAAAAATTATACTATTAGAAATTGTGATCTTATTACTACTTATTTTAAAAGATATACTTAAATGATATATCACGAAATACTCAGTCTAAGATAATTAATAATTAAGGGCATATGATACTTTAGCAAAAGAGCAATTTAATTTCCCCAAAGTTACGCTGACAATAATAAATATTTTCTTCTAAAACTAGGCCATTCATCTCTGCCTGTAAGAAGCGGAGGTGAATGGCCTAGTTTTAGGAAATAATATTTATTATTGCGAGCGTAAACTAAATTATAAAATATCACATACTCTTAAATCTTATCGTTTTAGAAATTCTCTAAATCTGAAATATTTTTAAGTGTTTAAATGTAAAATATATAAAATTTTAATCATTTTTTGCGAACAAGGTTAGTAACTAGGTTTCTTAATGAATTGAAATTTCAACATTCTTAAACTTTTTCGTTTAAACTATAAACGTAAATATTGTTAGTAATTTAACTTCTGCTTTAATCTGAATCTTCAATGTCAAAGTCATACGAATCATAGTCTTCATAAGCATGTGCTACTTCTAACTCTTCTGCATGAAAATCAAATTCTGAATCTTGCCATGGAGTCTTCTGTTTGGATTTTTCACGTCTTTTTTTAGATATTTCCAACTTCAAATTAAATGAGACGAATGTAATTTTCCCAGCTCTTTGGGTAGTTAAGCGATTTCTTTTAATAGTATGTACATTACCATATCTACTGAAACTTCTTTCAGTTGCTGCACTACTCGCTGGCTTCGGTATCTTTTGTTTTGTATAGCACAGTCTTTGGAGTGGTTACAACGAAGTTAACAATCGACTAATTTCTGTAAAAAATATTATTGATTAACATATTAATGTTAACAACTTATTTTCTTTTTTCAATTCTAGTTTTTGGTTCTGAATAAAAAAATCACACAATTACCGTCTATTGTTCCAGCCATCACATTGCACTCCGATTGCAGTTGCTCTTCCAATAGCTTCATGAATAGTTCATATGAACTGTAATAATTAAATGTATAATTACCGCATAAAACATTGTCGACTTTAGTGGGCTCTTTGCTATTTAGTCTTTCTCGCCTAACCATTTCTTTAACTTTCTCTGGGCATTTCAAGCAATTATATTCTAAGTGCTTCTTTTGCCGGGTGGCATTGCTCTTATAAGTCTCACCGCAATAATTACACTTGTAGCACACTTCCTGATCTTTACTAACACATTTTTGGTAAAATTTCCAAATGCAACTTTTTGGTTTTGGCATTTTTTAAATCATAAAAAGAAAAACTGAACAACTGAGAACTATTTTCTCATGAGAACTAACTTTCATCAAAATTCAAAAACATAAATTCTCCTAAATTCTCGAGAAAATACCGGTAATTTACCCGAATTTTCTCATCCTTCTTGACGTAATATACCGCTTTTAGAACTCTACAAGTCGTTTTCGCAGAGGAGAAATTCTCTTCTCTCTGTACTCAAGAAAGGGGATCAATCGTGGCGTATGAAACAAAATTGGTACGAGGGTAGTTGAAGCGCTGAATCCTGATTGGAGAACGGAAGTCCTTGCTTCGAACCGCAGATGTAGGATGGACTCCGAATTGCTCCAACATAAAACGAAAAGGCACATACGGCCAGAAAATGCTCTTTTTCCTTTTCAGAGCCATACAAATTTAAGATAAGGTAAACCTACCGACCTATTAACGATAGGGATAGTAATTTTGGTCCTTCCTCACTGGAACAAGCCTAAGGTCTTGGAAGATCAACCAAAAAAAGACAACGAGATACTTGGAGACAGCGGAAATTAGAAGGGAAGTCGATTGAAGGTCACCAGACAGAAGCTTCGCCAGAATGGAGGTGACGACAGATCCTAATCGATGACACAATGGAAGTGGATCCTGCGAATCTCTACCCTTAATCCTCATAGATAAAGAGGCTCGCAGTAGTTTACATAAAAGGGGATATAAAAAAAAAAAAAATAATAATAAAATTTTTCTTAAGTCTAAGAAATAACAAGAGACGAGGAGTGCCGAATTTATTAAAAGTGTCGGCCTTTATTAGAAAATATTTATTGGGAGGATTTATTTTAATTATGTGATGTGTAGAAAAACTACCACATCACAACACGCTTTTGATAATTTTTTTTTTGGGTATATATAATTATAATGTGCTATAAGTAATGCATGAATCTCAAATTACTAGGCATATATTTTAATAAAAAATTTATTTTGTATAGCATAACTGAAGAAAAATTGAATATAGATTACAAGTAACATATCGTAAGTGCCCTGGGGACAGGGACAGTAATGGACATTTTGCCTGCTTTTAGATCTGTCATACCTCTATGAGGAAGCAAAAAGCATGGAAATAAACACTAATCGCTACGCCGGATAGATCATGCTGTTACCAGCAAGGGACTCCAACGCAGCGGAAACATATCTGGATCCGCTAAGAAACCAGTCCAAAAAGAAGAAGAAAAAGAAAAAGGCTTAGGCTCCATCCATATATTCTTAAATCCATGACAACAACATCGGAAAATGAAAAAAAAATTGTGACATCTAGAGAACAGACAATATTTCTCACCAAAGACAATATGGCTGCACGGGAGATTAAATTTCACGCTGTCAGTCTTATGATATCGGGCAATTATGAAATATACGGGGTTTATAGCCGGAATTTTGTAACGCCCATCTATAAAGTTTGAAAGAGAAAATTTCGCGATTGATAACGCACAAAGCTGAAATATGTATGTAATACGCATATAAAATAAAATTTAAAAAACCCATAATAGGGCGAGTAATTTGGTGCATAAGTTGGATCAAAAAAGCGTATGCTAAATCAAGTTTCATACACGTCGCGTCAAAAAATAGAGTTCGATACATGTGCGAGAATGTGATTTTAGCCTTGTGTGAAGGTTAACGGACGAGGAAAGCGAAATTAACTATTACATTAGTATGTGTCTATTATTTTAGGCCCTGTTATGAATGTGACTGTCATGTATAAATATTGGTATTATAATTCCTTTGAGAACACAGATTAAACATTTTCGGTTCATAAAAATTGCTGAAACAAGGTGTGATGGGAATTTCGTAATCATATCATTCTAACGAGATCGAAGGATCGAACTTTCGAAAATACCTCTTATATTATAAAAAAAATTCCATTGTGGCCATGCTCAATTTTCCAATTCCTATCTTACCAGCATACTTGTCTCTGTAAGATAACTTTTGTTATAACTGAAATGATAATTTAAATTCGTGCGCCATATGAATTGATCAATAAGGTTTGCGCACTATGCATGAAGTTACCTGAAAGGTAATGCGAAATGTGGAACGCAATGTGAAGTTGTCTGAAATCCATGTCTTTTTTAGGAAAGGATTTGTTATTATATGAAATAAAAAGCAATATTGGTGGAAAGACTTTTTTTGCAAAATACACATGAGCAATTAAATCCAAAATTTGTAATTGAAAATTTTTTTCAAGCGAAATATATTTTTTTGGTGTTCTTTGATCCAAATGAAATTTTCAGGTAAATTGAATAATTATCTACACTGCATATATCGATGATATAAAAAAATATTCGTTTTTTTTAATATATTATAATAATTATGCAAATATTTAAATAAATGCCATTTACGGAAATTTGGAACTCTTAAAAATCGTCCTTTCAAGGATTAAAATATTTTTTATAGTTTTGAGAATATCTCCTAAAATTTTACATGCATTTCAGTCAACTTCATAGCGTTACTGACACGAAGTAGTATAAGGAGACTTTAATATAAGAAATGCTAGCAGTTTTCCGAACTTCTTTCTCTTAGATCGTTCCCTAACAGATTCTAGCGCCTTTATAAATTTAATGCAAAAAAACTTGAAACTTTGCCCTTGTCGTCTGCTCTTCATCTCTGTCGTCTGCGAGCCTGTGTGTCGCAAAAGACGCTATCATCTGTTAGGGTATGGATCTAGGAGAAAGGAGTTCGAAAAACGACTGATCTCTATAATAACTAGATAGCGGATGAAACGCAATTTTTTGGACTAATTAAACGCCATTTTGTTTGGACATTTATGCGGTTCGGGAAACTTCGTGGCTTGTTTCGGCAACATTCGGTACGATTACATTGATTCGGTTCAACATTCGATTCGATATTCGAGAATCAATGTAACTTTCGTAATTTAAATTTTAGCACAGAGAACCGAATGCTGCTGAAACAAGCCACAAAGTTTCCCGAACCGCACAAAGTTCCAAACAAAATGGCGTTCAATTAGACACAACACTTTTACACGGCATCCGCTATCCAGTTATTATAGAGATCAGTGTAGAAAACTGCTAGCAGAATTTTTCGGAATAGCAGATGGAGTAGGGTCTCCTTATACTACTTCGTGGTAACCCTGCTCCTTCTTCAGCATTTTTTGACCGGTAACAGGTAATACGACTGACCTCTCAAATATCGGAGCATATTCCGAAAATCAAACTTGCCTTAGACTCGCTGTGAAAAGTATTGTACTTGACATGTAAGAAGCAGACAATCCTCGATTCGTGAATCCACACTTGTCAACTAAATAGCTATTTTCTGAATCAAAGTGACTTATTTTGAAATTAGTTTATAATTTTTGTTATTAACAATAAGAAATGTTTACTGATTACACAATTTTGTATTTTAAAAAATCTGTTTTAAACATATTTTAAATGTATTAGACGAGAAAAAGAACATATTTCTGTGAAAACATGAAAAAGAAATTTCTAATTGTTTATTTAAATGTTTATAACAATAGTCATTCATCAGAGAGAATGTATTAGATTTGCGTAAAATTTCACCCCCCTCACCGTTTTTTCGCAAATGTCCACATTCTATGACCCTCTCAACCCAAAAAACATGTTTTTATGAATGTGTCTGTCTGTAAATTTATTAGTTTGTTAAGACGATAACTTTCGAAAGAATTGACAGACTGGTATACTCGTTTACTATCCTAAAATAAAGGACAAGTTCTTTAGCCAGTCATTTTGGATAAAAGGTTCGAGCTTTTTGAAAAAATTTAAGCACTTTTTTTTAATTTAGAAATTCTATGTAAGGATATTCATAGTATACAAAAATTGAAAAAATTTATCCTTATGACTTTTTCATATAAAAATAAATTGTTAGACTTATGAAATTTTGAAAATTCGAAGAAACGAACACAGATTTAAATTTGAAGCCAAACAACGCACAATATGAAAAGAAAGTCCATGAAAAATGTTTCTTTTTGAACGCCCTGTAGGATTAGTACAAGAAATTTTTTTATTTTATTTAAAAATTGGAAATGAAAATTTTGAACCAAATAATGCGAGATATCTGCAGAGAAAATGATAAGAGAAAAAATTTACAAATTCTCTCCTGATCATTTTTTGATAAGATGAGTAGTTTTTGTTTTAATCGTGAAAAATATTGTTAAACAGGGCCAAGCGCGAAGCGCGAGTATCCTAATGAGAATGTTTTCCTTGAGGTCGATAGAACCTTAAGTAAATTAGTTTTCTTCTGCATTTAAAATTAAAGTAATTAAAATAAAAATATATAGCAGCAATAAAATTTTTGTTAATCGAGTGCAATTATCCTAAAGAGTCCAAGCGTGCAACCGTCCCGAAATTTATACATGAAGAATACATAATATCGAGTGCGAAGCGCGTTGAGAAAATACTTCGGAGCACGACGACCAAAGCAGACGAACTTCGCGCGCTGTAGCATGGCCTATGTTAGGAAAAAATGTTTATTTTTTCGAGCTTAAAGTTGGAAAAACTAAATTTTCTCTTATGGTAATTACCATATTGTCTTAACAGCAGACAAGCATACTATAATATAATACTTTCTTTTTTAATATTATTATAAAAATCTTTAATTCGAAATTTAATTATAACAAAAGTTATTTTGTAGAGAAAAAATGTCGGTAAGGTAGGGTATCTCATACATGGCCTTAAGAATATAACTTCGCAAACTGAAAAAACGCATGAAATTTTGAGTTAGAATATAATATATTTAAATACTTAAATTCTAAAAATAAATAAATCATGTGACGCCTAAGGTCTATTCCAATAAAAAATTATTATCGAAAATTTCTTTCACGTGAAATATTTTTTTAGTGTTTTCGGATCGAAAATATTGGAAACGTATTTTTTTATTTTGACATGATATGGTAAATTTTCAAATTATAAGTGTTCACCATAAGCATCTGAAGTAGAAAAAATTTAGGACTTTTGAACATCTTCCAGTTCGTAAACTAATTTTTATAAAACAATGAAATTTGTAGGTAAATCAACAATTGTCTACACTTCGCATATATCGATGAATTAAAAAAATATTTGTTTTTTTAATATAATAAATATGTTATTGTTTTAAATAAATGACGTTTACGGAAATTTGATACTGGTTAAATTGATTAAAATATTCTTTATAATTTTGAAAATATCTCCTAAAAATTTCAGAGTGGGCCTTTGGGTACTTCTTATTAGATAGTTAATTTTTTATATTCAGGTCAGCTTGAAGCGCATGATGTTATTTTTTTTCTCAGAATTAAAAGACCTCAATAATTGAACTGAGCACTCAGATGTAATTAATGTTTGCACTCATAAGGAACATGTCTAATTATTTTGAGTTAGAAACTATTTGTAATAAATAAATACGTTTATTTAAATATTTATAACAATAGTCATTGCTGAATTATAGTCATTATTTGTTAGGAGTATTATTCTTATTGGATATTTTAGCATTTTTAGTCAACAAACAATTTATTGTGTCATGGAGCACCTCATCCACGTATTTATTTTTAACAAATAGCTTCCAACTAAAACTAATTATACATGTTCCTTATGAGTGCCAACATTGATTATAAGTTCCCAGTACGATTATTGAGGTCTTTTACTCTGAGGAAAAACGTCATATCATGCGCTCGAAGCTGAACTGGCTATATGATGTATGCAAAGTGCAGGTAATCGTTGAATTTACCTGAAAATTTGATTGTTTTATAAAAAATGTTTTACAAACTAGAAGATTTTAAAAAATCTTCAATTTTTTGTACTCTACAAATGTTTAAGCACTTGTAGCTTGAAAATTTTGCATATCATGTCGAAATAAAAAAATACGTCTACAATATTTTCGATTAAAAAACAAAAAAAAAATATATTGTGAGTGAAAAAAATTTTCGATCGTAATTTTTGGATGGAATGGCCCCTATATAAATTAAATCTTAATAAAAAACAATCTTTGTTTATAACCTCGATGTAATCGGAAAAATAAATGCTCTTCTCGTTAAATTGACATGAATTTCTAGAATTATTATTTTACAGTAAGCATAAATTAAAAGCAAACGCGACTCTGCCTACATTTTAAATTGATCACTAATACCTCTATTACTATATCTTAAATCGCTTGATATTTGAGCTTCGAAAGTGACTGATTGAAGTTAATCTTTCTTGAAATAAGAGAAAAGTACTTTGTACACATTTCAAAAAGTTCAGCAGAATACAGAAGAATTGTGGAAAGATCCTGCTATAAATTACTACTTAAGAAGGAATAATAGGCACTCGAGACATGAGACGTAAATAAAAGCAGCAAAAATAACAAACTTAATCGCAGATCATTGTCTTTCAAGCTTATATAACTATTGGTTTATACAAATAATTAGAAATCTTCGCTTTACAACCTCATTTCAATGTGTAATAGCTATTTAAAACATTTGAAATATTTTTCCAGAAATAAGGCATAAAAATATGTTTATTTTAAGTTTAAGGTCGTATATTAGTTATCCGATTTCTGTATTACCGAGATTATTTTTTATCTGTAATGCCATTTCGATAGCTTCTAAATGATTATGCGATAGTCCTTTTTATTATGCACAAAATCGGGTTACGCTTTTTCATTTAGGAGCCATCGCTTTTTATATTTATTGAGGTATGGATTTTAAAACTTCTAACGTTAAAGAAAACATACTAATGTACATTTATCTGTTCCTAAATTTTCATTAAAACAAAAAATAAAAGGTATAATATAACTTTTTTTATAAGTGTAAATATTTAGGGTCAATAAATATATTTTAGTGAATTAACTTTAAATTTAGAAATTTTTTAACTCGATATTTTAATAAATTCAGAAATGAAATTGCAAAAAAAACGTCGATAAATCAGGGATCAGATAACTAATACGCGAACTTAAGGGCAAATGGAAGGAGTGACTTTAGTCATATATTTCGCCAACTTTCTCGTAAATAAATAAATAATATATATTTTTTGCAGCTGGCACCGATGGGTAAATCGTTTCCTCATTACTTTTTGTTGCGCAAAATGTATTTTATTTATTTAATTATTCATATATGACTAAAGTAACGTCTTCCATTTGCACTTAAGTCTAAGAGAAATTATGATTTTTCTAGATAATTGAATATACAATTAATGCGAATGAGTATTATATCAGTGTCATTCTGTAGGTAAGAATCATTTAAAGTCAAACCGCTATTCACTTACTGAAAATAAAACGCCTAAGGCAAAAATTGAAAGGCAAAACATTGCCTAAAAAATTTAGCGGAATGTTTCTTCAGTGATGCTTTAAAATATTCGCATTTCTATTTTCAGTAGCAGAGTTAATCTTCAGACCAGAATGATTATATTGGTGATACTTTAAGAATTTATTAGTACACTAATCCATGTTTTTTCTCACCCAGAAAGAAATAAAATATTCTTTGCAAGTTATGCGCGAGAAAACCTTGAAAAGTAAAAACTGATACACGTGAGTGAAAAAAAATTAAGAGATTAAAAATATGTACTGGTAAAGTAGAAAATAAAATTTTATAAAAATTAAAATTAATTAATATTCTTGGGATAGTGATTTAAGATTGGTTTAAATCTAACCAGATGTTAAAGATAAATTGAACATTCACTTTTTCTCTCTTGATACAATTTTTCATAGAAAATCGACAGATCCGAATATGATCAATATATACAGCGACGTAATAATTTAATTCGCACCAACGCAGTTCCAAAGTATTTTGGCGTTTTTACAAATTCTGTAAACAAAGTTAAATAAAAGTTACAAAATATATGCGAATCAATAAAAAGATTCCCAATATGTACAATTTATCCAATATATTCAAGTCGTTTCTGCGAGTCAGCGTATTTAACAAATTCATTTTGAAATAGATTCGTCATCTCATCTAGAGTTTGTTGATGTTTGTAAAAATATTTTTCTAGAATGCTTTTGTCAAATATTTGTTTGTTTTTTTTTTTGTTTCATCTTGGAAAGGTTTCATTTAATGATAAGAAAACTATTCAATTTCAGAATTAAATGGTCACTGTTACGTCTCAGGAATAAAAATTTCGACAGGCTTATCTTCAGTTTTTTTCATGGATCGCATGGCACGTCTTTTCTCTTCAATCATTTGCCGTCGAGATTGTTCTCTTGCTTCTCGTGCCTTTTTGCTCGCTTCACTGGTAGGAGTAGATTTTACTTTTGGCAAATGAGTGGAACGAAGTTTATGTGTATTTCCATTCTGCGGGGTAGCGGCCACGGATATTTTTTCTGGAACAATCTGAAATAAAGGAAATTCTTTTAAATCTATTTCACATCCTTAAAATCTATTGAAATGGCGGGTTTGAAATCTATTAAAATTTCCTTGCAATCTTTTAATTTTCTCAGACCTTTCCCTTTAAAAAAAAGTTTAATCTCCGACGAAAAAAAATCTTTAACGGAATAGTTTAATTTTAAACAAAAAAAAAAGTAGATTATCAACAAAATATTCCATTATTAATGGAATAGTTGAATTTCTAACAAAGAAAATTAATTTCTAAAAAAAGGAGTTTTCAACGGAATAGTTTAATTATAAAAAAAATTATTTTTCGACCAAAAAGTGAATTTTTAACAGGATAGTTTACTTTTTATCCAAAATGTAAATTTTCTACTAAATATTTTAACGAGACATCGCGTACATATATTAATGCGGTAAAAATAAATGGAAAATCTATAAAAACTATAATAGACGGAGAAAGTGCAGTATGTACTCTCAAGTTTACAACAGTCTTTCGAGAAGGGTTGAAATAGAACGCAAACCGAATGTACTCAGGGAATTTGGTGTAGAAGGAAACGTTGTCAAGTCCGTAGACATAGTTATCGGAGACATCGAGGTTGATGATGTAAAGTGCCAGGATATTCCTCTTCATATTGGGATCTGAATTCTTGAGGGCGCCACCAGTGCAATCATGGCAATATGGCTGCGATAACAAGTAGATTTTGAAAAATACTATTGAGTTGATAGTGAAAATGACAAAAAATCATTCAATCCTGTTAACCTTTCATACTCGTGTTTTGGAGATTTAGAATACAAATGACAGCTTTGTTTCGAAATGAATCGCGAATTTCATGTTGGAATATCAAAGAAGATGAAATTCAAAATTCTACTGTTGGACGGTTTTTTTTTATTAGTGTCCGTGTTGTGCCGAAAATAATTAATAAATACGAGTGCGTCTGACACTTAGTGTCTCTATCTCGGGACTAGTCTGCTATGTCTGCATTTGATCCATTCCAGAAAATGAATATTTTCTGACAAAATATTCATTTTCTCATCGAAGCTGAAAAGCAATTTAATTTTTATAGGACCCAGGACTACTCAGGACCTAACATATTTGGTAAGTTGTCGCCACATATCGCATAATACCTTTTTCTAAAATATATACGCTCACGCAGGATCGGTGTTAGAATCATTTTTGAAAATTTCTATTTTCACGAATTTCCAAGTCCGTTTATCCAACGCCCTTAAATGGAAATATCAGAATAGAATTATTCTTAATTTACTAGTAATTGGAATTTTCGAAAATAAAAAAGTCGCACTGTTTCATGTTTTTAAACTGTGGATGAATAATCAACATAACCATACACGCAACAAAACTATTTACTTTTGAACTTCCGTGATGAAAATTCCACTTTAAAACATGACTATAACTTCTGCATTTACTATCTGCTTTATTTTATACTAGAACATCACACCATATGATTACTTCACGTTATGCACTTGTGATAATCTCACGTGACCATCTCTCAACCCATCAGATCACGAATAAACCGCGGACACTCTACAGGTCATCTATTTTTAAAGAAAGGATATCTTTGAAGTATGATTATACTTTCATTTACTTTAAATTTGTATTTTTGCGCGATCTTCCATGCGAAATGTCAAAATCTACCTGTTTTTGAACGTTCCAAATTGGTAGGGTTCGATTTCACCTAAACACGATTAAGGCCAAAATGCACGCTCTGTCGATGTGTCGAAACGTTTCGGCGTTTCACGACACCCTGTTCACACGGGCGCATGATATCCACTCGGAAAATTGGAAGAAAAACTTTTCCAGTGGCAGTAACTTTGAAATTACTAATAAAAACTGAAATAAATGACAATGTTAATATGAATAAATTGTTATTAAAAATAGGTTTCTAGATTATGTTGTACATATAAATTTATTAGAAATAGCATTATTTATTAGAAATAGAAAATAAGATTGCAAGATTAATTATTTATAGTTTATTTATCTCTATAAAGTAATTCAAAGAATCTTCGTGTTTTGTGTTTATGGTTATGACCGTTATGTCTGTTGTGTTTAAACGCATTGTTGACGGTTTTATGTGAAAAATATTTTGGTGAGTAATAAGTAATTGTTATTATAAGATAAAGATAATATGAAATATTAAACCAATTGAGTATATTGTGTTACATTATCAACACAGTTCAGTTTAAACATAACCTCAAATGCTTGATTTGAAACATAATACAATTATAATTATTATGAATTAAGGCTGATGGAATTTGAAAATTCCTCATGTAGAAAAACTCAGATCCCAGGGACGCGACTAGCACGGGGTTCTGGGTGTCAGAACACCCAGACAGTAATTCGAGTATACTTACTTGCAATATGCATGGTTGTCTAAATTATTAGATGAATAATACAATTCCACAATAAACGCACTTTTTGAGGGTTTTTAATCTGTTCTTTTTGTTTTTTTAAATTTATTTTTAATGTGTAGGGTGGCTCCCGACATCCAATGTTTTGAGACACTTGTTGCGCGCCTGTCTAATTCTGTCAACTTATCTGATGTATTTTTAAATACCCTCTCAAAGGTAAAACAGGGAAAATTTCTATGTTTTTGATAGCAACAAATAGAGAGAAGAAATGAATCGAGGGGGCTTGATGATCAATTCTTCGAAAACTCACTTTTATAATCCCAAAATAGCGTGTTTTATTTCCTGTCAAAAACGGCGGACATTTTGACTTCCATGATGGAAGAAACTAAATATTGACTGCTGCGACAGTGGCACCCTGCGCGCGCAGCACGTGTTAGCTTCCTGCTAGAGAAATTCTCCCATTGGTCAATTTAATTCGATTTTGAATCGCGCGGCAGATTACAGTCAATTGCAGAATATCTCTAGCAGGAATCAATATTTATTTTCTTCCAACATGGAAGTCAAAATGTCCGCCGTTTTTGACAGGAAATAAAACACGCTATTTTGGGATTATAAAAGTGAGTTTTCGAAGAACTGATCATCAAGCCCCCTCGATTCATTTCTTCTCTCTATTTGTTGCTATCAAGAACATAGAAATTTTCCCTCTTTTACCATTGAGAGGGTATTTGAAAATCCTGGTGATAGACTTGTGTCTTTCTACAGATTTTGACAGTTTTTGGCAGTTTGTTGACAATTTTACTTTCAGATTCCATCGCCCTTAAGAAATAGATAATAGAATAAATATAACATGCAGTCAAATCAAGCATTTGAGGTTATGTTTCAACTGAACTGTGTAGATAATGTACAATATATACTCAATTGGTTTAATATTTTATATTATCTTATAAAAACAATTATTTATTACTCACCCAAATATTTTTCGTCTAAACAAAACAGACACAACGAATCATAAACACAAAACGCAAAGATGCTTTGAATTATACTTTATAGAGATAAATAAACTATAAATAATTAATCTTGCAATCTAATTTTCTATTTCTAATAAATAATGCTATTTCTAATAAATTTATGTTTACTACATAATCTAGAAACCTATTTTTAATAACAATTTATTCATATTAACATTATCATTTATTTCAATTTTATTCGTTATTTCAAAGTTACCGCCATTGGAAAAGTTTTTCTTCCAATTATCCATTTTCCGAGTGGATAACATGCGTCCGTGTGAACAGGGTGTCGTGAAATGCCGAAACGTTTCGACACATCGGCAGAGCGTGTATTTTGGCCCTCAGGCTGTACAATGTGACGTCGCAGGCCACATGGTGGGGAGTAGACTGTCAGGAAAGTTTTGCTCAACAAAAATTGTAGATGGAAATCAATACAAACTGAAATAAAAACAATTTTTCAGCGTAAATAAGTCATAAATTTATTAATAAGTATATTTTATAAGTGAACAATTATTTCCACTTACTTTGAGTACCCACTTGTCTCTTGACATACTTTTAATTTTTGAATATAAAATGAAATGTCATAAATTTGTAAGTTATTTGGCCGTTTTTGGGGTTATCAACACAAATCAAACTGTCAAATAACCTACAAATTTATGACATTTCATTTTATATTCAAAGATTAAAAGTATGTCAAGAGATAAGTGGGTACTCAAAATAAGCGGAAATGAATTGTTCACTTATAAAATATACTTATTAATAAATTTATGACTTACTTACGCTGGAAAATTGTTTTTATTTCAGTTTGCATTGATTTCTATGTACAATTTTTGTTGAGCCCAACCTTCATGACAGTCTACCCCCCACCATGTGGCCTGTGACGTCACATTGCACAGCCTAATCCAGTCCATGATATAAAAATGTCATGAGAGTTGAATGACGCCGAGGGTGGCGTTGATTGTTCAGTTGCCAAAAATTCAAGAAAATGCATGGGAAAAAGCGTAAAAATATAATTTTCTTCTAATAAAGACAATTTTATCAGATTTTTTTTACCATACATTAAACAAGAAAGTTTTATCTATTTTCTAAAATAAGACTTACTCCCGAAAAAGGTTAAGGGCATTGGATAATTGGGACTTGTAACTTTTTTCGGGTGCGCTCCACTTTCATCACGGCCCTGTCCTCTCAAACGCATGAGAAAAGATATGGCGAGTGTGAAACACACAACTTGAATGTTTTTTTATACACACAACACAAACTGTAATAAAAAAAAAAACGCGTTGTAAAAAATTTTTGACTTAAATAAACTTTATTATTACGACCCGATGAGCGAAAAGAGAGAAAAACACTTACAAAATTTTCGTCAACTAGACCGAAATTTGCTAGTACAAACAATTACCGCTATCGTCTCGTGAGCGCGCTGGCCTGATTACACGCTTTTAGGAAAATGTCCTTCTTCTCACTCTACCATGTGACTATCCCATAAGTTTGTCTGATTCTTGCACATCTTTCGGGTAAAATGTGTGGAAAATGTGCGAATGAGACAAACTTATGTGCTATTCACATGGTAGAGTGAGAAGAAGGACATTTTCCTAAAAGCGTGTAATCAGCCCTTCAGAATGCCAGGGGGCTGGTCAATGTGTCGTGACTAATTGAACGCCATTTTTTTTTTTAAATTTGTGCACTTCGGGAAACTTCGTGGCTGATTTCGGCCGCATTCGGTTCTTCGCGCTAAAATTTAAATTACGAAAGTTACATTGATTCTCGAATATCGAGCCGAATGTTGCCGAAACAAGCCACGAAGTTTCCCGAAGTGCACTTTCCAAAACAAAATAGCATTCTATAAGTCACAAAAATTGTGTTCCATACGCTATACAGTTATAGAGATCAGTGATCCCAATAGTTCCGAACATTGTGAAGGCGCATGAATATCACCCAAATTTCATGAGACATAATAACCATTTGACCGAAATTCATTTCACAAAATCAAAATTTGCTCTAATATTTATACACCCGAATTATTATTGGACCTAATCTCCCCTTCTTAAATGCCATGCAGATCCATATAGAATTTCTGTATGTCCCTGTCAGTTTCTGTTGGTAGCGGCATACAGGAAAAGTTTGCCACTTGGAAAATCTGTATGGATTTGTATGGAAATCATAAAGAATGTAATATGTAATACTACTTTCTCTCTCATTCTCATAATTTTGTACAAAAATGCAAGGCATTCCGTATCAATGGAACGCCACCCTTAAATTCGAAATAAAGAAAATACAATTTTATTATTGTTATAATTGTATTTTATTATTAATTTAAATATGAAAGCAAATTTGTTATTTATCTCATTAATTAATTATTTGAACTGCTTATTTTTTTTAAATTTTTTATTATTTTCAATGTTCCTATCCTAATATTTGAAACTTTCGAACCTTTGAAACATTTCAAAAGTTTCATGAAACAATACAAGCCTATCAACTTCAGCATGAAAATCCATACAAAACCATACAGACCCAGGAGTGTGGACCAGGACCCGAACCAAATTGCAAATCCATACAGAAACCAGATTCTCTATTATAGGAATGTCCATACAGAACCATACAGACCCGGAGGTTCGTGTCTGTATGGATTTGCTGGAATCTTGCATGACAATAACCAACTTTTTCCATACAGACTTTTTTTCTGTACGGTTCTGTATGGCAGTTAATGAAGGGTCCGTTTATCCGAATTAAAATTCTCTCTAATTCCTATAAATCCGATTTTTCATTTTTTCTAATTATCAACTTCCCTAATATCAATTTTTTCTAATTTCTGTTTGCCCGAAAATTTAAATAGTATTTAATCTGCTTTCTATTTGAACGACATTCCATTATTCCTAAAGTCTATTTTTTCGAAACATAGTTTGACCGAATTTACAAATTCTCGAAATAAAATTTTCTCTAATTTCTATGAAACAGAATTATCGTTGAGTGTAATTTTCATTTTTCAGAATTAAAATTTGCCCTCATTTCTACGTTCCCTAACTATCTTTCAACCTAATTATCGTTTTCCCGAATTTTCATGTAACTAAAATTTAAACTGTCCCAATTAGTCTTTAACATAATTTCCGCTTATTCTACTTGACATTTGGTCTAACCTCTGTTTAACCGAATAATCATACAAGCTAATTTACATTTGCAGGAAATGACATGACAGAATTTCTCCAACACACACTGCGCGCCCTGGAGGCCAACTTTGAAATAATTATATATTATATATATTAATTATATATAGATCGGAAACTCAGGTTGAAAACTGACAAGTAGTAAAATTAGGACAAATGATAATTCTGTTACACGGAAATTCTCGCTTTCGATAATTCTGGTAAATGAAATTTAGGTAAAATGACGATTCGGTCGAAGAGAAATTCTACCAAATGTCAATTCGTGCAAGTGTAAATTAGCTTGTATGATTATTCGGTTAAACAGAGGTTAGGCCAAATGTAAATTAGAATAAGCGGAAATTATGTTAAAGACTAATTCGGACAGTTTAAATTCTAGTTACATGAAAATTCGGGAAAACGATAATTAGGTTGAAAGATAGTTAGGGAACGTAGAAATGAGGGCAAATTTTAAATCTGAAAAATGAAAATTACACTCAACGATAATTCTGTTTCATAGAAATTAGAGAAAATTTTATTTCGAGAATTTGTAAATTCGGTCAAACTATGTTTCGAAAAAATAGACTTTAGGAATAATGGAATGTCGTTCAAATAGAAAGCAGATTAAATACTATTTAAATTTTCGGGCAAACAGAAATTATAAAAAATTGATATTAGGGCAGTTGATAATTAGAAGAAATGAAAAATCGGTTTTATAAGAATTAGAGAGAATTTTAATTGGGATAAACGGAGATTAGGTCCAATAATAATTCGGGTGTATAAATATTAGAGCAAATTTTGATTTGGTGAAATGAATTTCGGTAAAATGGTTATGATGTCAAATGAAATTTGGATGATATTCATGCGCCTCACATTGTGCAATTGTGGAATGCGATCATAGGTCGCATCTTTATAGAGAAATCAAATGTCACATAGCTGAAAGTAGATGATCAACTCATCTTTCAAGATCGAGCTAGCGCCGAATTGCTAAAAATTGCGTTAGATCAAGTTGAAGTACCAGGGCGTGCAATAACTCGAATCGAAAAGGAGCTACAACATCCCTCCATTAACTATTTGCAAGTACACATAGGAAGCAACAATATGACACTGAGTGTTATGAACGCGAGCAATGGACCGGTAAAAATACGACAAGGTACTCCAATTGGAGACAGGATTTGTAAAATTAAAAATGTACCTAACTTGAACTCGAGAAAAACTCCAGTGAAAGCAGACGAGGTAATAATAGATGAGAACGTTTCACAATCTCAACATGAGTCTCTAATTGAGTTGTTGAATGAGTATAGACAATGCGTAGCGCAAAACTTAATGGAGTTAAGACACACTAAATTAATTGAAATGGACATGGTCGAGAAACCAGGAGCTATTCCTGTTGGTTCAAAACCCTATCGCGCGGCGCGAGAAGAACGAGAAAAAATTAAAGAAATAGTCGATGGTTGGAAGGAAGCGGGGATCGTAACTGAGACATCATCTCCATAGGTAAGCCCCGTTTTACTATTACGTAATAAAAATGGAAATCCACGACTAGTAGTCCAGTTCTGGCGTCTAAATAGCCAGACTCAGAGGATTCAGTATCCCGCACCCAATATAGACGAGAATGTCGAGACAATATCTGGGGCAAAAATTTTAGCAACCCTGGATCCTGTTTAGAAACAAAATTCTATTACTGTATCTTGATGATATTCTCATTTTTGGCGAAAACTGGGAAGAGCTCATGGAACGAATAAAATTAGTACTAGACGCCTTGTTGAAGGTCGGGTTGACTCTGAATCTTGAGAAGTGTCGGTTTGGCCGGCAGAGGTGGGACAATACCTCCAAGAATTGTGACTGGTTTACAGAATATAATAAACGTTTTCTACATTTTGATCATGCGCGTTGACGATATAGACTAGCAAACGACTATGTCAAACATAAACAAAATAATATCAAGAGGCGGAATATCACGTAATAAGAAAACATCAACGCGCATGAAAAAAATGTAGAAAACGTTCATTATTTTCTATAAACCCGTCATAATTCTTGGAGGTAGATTTGTCCTACCTCCACTCCCAGAGATACTACTCCTTAATATTCCTTTGTGATTACAGTGTTGCCACTAAAAATTGGAGTATGGTTAGATAACAATATTTTCTACATATTTTGAAAATTTTAAACAATTAGTAAGAAAGGTTCGATTTCGGTCCTTTCATCAAGATGTGTTTCTCGATGTGAGGAGAGGGGCTTAGTGTTTCTTTTTGAGTAAAAACAATAGTTTTGTTTAAAAAAAAGATTTGAGATATGACAAAAAAGGAGGGTGCAGACAATTTTTTTAGAGAGAGTAGGCATTACTTACAGATGTCAAAATCCCATTTTGTTCGCACAATATGTAAATCACTGCACTTGCGAAGAGACACAAAAACTCGGAATTTTTTTCGTCAATAAATGCACTCACAATTACTTACCAAAACTGTCTAAATAATTCTTTAGACAACATTCTTCCGATGAAAAGTACATCATACGTTTGCCGGATATTTGAAATTTCAATGTTAGAAACACAAATTTACTTTATTTTACTTTCCAAATAAATAGAGAATAAAATGAAAGAACTAACAAATTATTTGTGACAATATTAATTTTTGAATTCATTATACTAAAAAAAATGCATAATGATATTTATTTGGAAAAATGACGAACAATTGTCTAGTTCTTTTCGTTTGCCATTTAGAAAATTAATTTAATTTAGGGTATCGTAAAGAGTACAATTATTTAGGAATCTTTCATACAGTGCCAAACAGTTATAATTAGTTACAATCAGTTATAAAGTATTCATTACTTACCTTTCAGAGTCTATTGTCTTTTACATATTTATAACTGATTATAAATATATATAAAACAATTTGTTTGATTGTTTGGAACTGTATAAAAGAATGCTAAATAATTGTACTCTTTACGATATCCTAAAACAAAATCAATTTTCTAAACAACAAACGAAATGGACTAGACCTATGTTTGTCACATTTCCAAATAAATATCATTATGCATTTTTTTTAGTACAATGAATTCAAAAGTTATTATTACCATAAATAATTTGTTAGTTCTTTCATTTTATTCTCCATTTATTTGGAAAACAAAATAAAGTAAATTTGTGCTTGACGCGCTCGTTGTACCACATTTCCGCTACGAAGTGTTAACAAGAATGGAAAGAGACATTATTCTGATGTACTTTTCATCGGAAGAATGTTGTCTAAAGAATTATTTAGACAGTTTTGGTAAGTAATTGTGAGTGCATTTATTGACGAAAAAAATTCCGAGTTTTTGTGTCTCTTCGCAAGTGCAGTGATTTACATATTGTGCGAACAAAATGGGATTTTTACATCTGTAAGTAATGCCTACTCTCTCTAAAAAAATTGTCTGCACCCTTCTTTTTTGCCATATCTCAAATCGTTTTTTTTTAACAAAACTATTGTATTTTACTCAAAAAGAGACCCTTGCCCCTCTCCTGCCATCGAGAAACACATCTTGATGAAAGGACCCGTCAAATAGTGCATTTTTGCAATTTTGCCATCTAAATATCGGAATTAGGTGGGAAATTAGACTAATTCCATAGATGTCACCATTTTTTTTTGGTGTTTTTTTTTTAATTTGTTGTTCCAGCGCACCAACACGCTTAAGAAGTGACCGGTAGAAAATAAGAGTGAAAGAACGAAGAAGCGGGTTTGTTGGTTCAGACACTTTTACGAAGTACAAGTACGTTTATTTGCAGAACCCAAGATCGTCTATTAACATAGAGTTTGTGCTAGAAAGAAGATATGCGGATGGATGTAGGAAATTTTTTTTGAGTACTATCAAATTAAACACAAATAAGAAGTAGTAAGGATACTTATTTGGAATCTCGTAGTACTCTATTTCTTTTTCAAGGATTTGTCTTTGTCCTTGACCTTCTTCCATCTTCGAATAAAGAGAACAATACTTGAAATTGTTTGAAATCTTGAAATTCTCTGAAATTTTTCAAGTAATAAATTCTTTGTTCAAATTCCGAACAATTCTTTAATTCCCTGATTTTAAATTATAATTTAAAAATGTTAATTCAAATTGGCAGTGTTGTCAATCCCAAGTAGCAAACTTAAAAAATTCCAAATGGCGCGAATTTCCCGCTGTTATTACATTTTTTGAAAATATTCACACAACTTACAAGATTAATATTCTTTTTATTTCTCGAAGAAAGAAACATATATCATAAAAATGAGTACATTAGATTATGCATAAAACTTGTTTTACAAGGATCCTTTGTAACTGTTTCAAATTACATACTTGAAATGTTGAAATATATTGAAATCTCCTCAAATTACTTAAAATCCATTTAAAAATATTGACGAAATATTTTATAATATTTTGCAACTTTTTTTAAATTACTTGAAATTTTTTTAAATTCTTAGATATTTTTCTAAATCATTTAACATCCTTTAAAAATGTTTTTAATTACTTGAAAATCTTGAAAATGTGTTAAATTCTTTTAAAAGCTCTATGAATTCTTTGAAATAACTTTAAACATCTTGATCTGTTTACAAATTGCTAAACATTTTTTAAAAATCAGCAGAGGGTCTTTTGAATTGTTTTAAATTAAATATGTGATACATATTGACATAAATTGAAATTCATTAAACTCAAATGAAATCTCTTCTTTGAAATACTTTACAATAGGTATGTATGTAGAAATGACTTGTAAACCCTTAAACTCTTTGAAATTATAACGTAATCCCTTTAAATTCCATAAAATAATCTCTTGACATTCTTTGAAATTTTTAAAAATCATTTAAAACCCTTTTGAACTGTTTTAAATTAAGACTTGACCACAATTATAAACTAATCCCGAAATCTTATACCGAAGATGGTCCTGTCTTTGTCACGTGACAAGAGAGACGGAGCAGTGTGATGATATAAAAAGACAGAACCATTTTCTTTTGAAAATTTCCAGTTATTTAAAATTAAAAAAAAAAAACATTTACACAATTCAAAAGATGACCACCATTCTCTTTATTTCTCAAAAAAAAGCAAACATACATCATAAAAATTACAAATTTAGATTATAAAAAACTTTTTTTCTCCAAGAAGCAATATTTGCAGGAATTTATTTTCAAAAGTACCAAAATCAGACTAAGCATTCCATAAACGTACAAATACAAGGATAATCGACACAAGGTTCTGTTGGATTTAAAAAAATCACAGGCTTCCTTAATGTTAATTCCTGGGCTCTCATTTTCTGAGGATTCGATAAAAGAATTGATTCTTTCTGATTTGACCTTGAAACGGCCACCGTGATTTCCTTCATGGTTGATCTCCAATTCACAACCAGCATTTTTCCTCCTTACAGGCATGTATCCATCATATTTGATCAGCGACTTATCATTCGATCTTATGTAGGCACTTGAATTAAAAATACTCTTAACTTTAGATTTCGAGTGAATAATTCTTGAGGTTTCAAACATCATTCTCGCTAAACTCGTTTTTGAATTGCAAAAACTCACCAAGGATATTGTAGTAGGAGATCTCGATCGATTTTTCAACTTAACCTGGTTCATTTCCATCATTTCAGAATTCTCCCATAGAATGAGATTTGAAAAGAAACGATGGAAGGTTTTCGTCTTCTCCAACATGTTTCGCAACTGAAAATCCACTGAACTATTTTTTTTTACAACTCTTGCGTTCAGTGGCTTCAAAGAATCCACATAATTTTGATTCTCTGCTTCTTTAGTCTCCTTTTTCCTCTTGTCAAGAATTTCTTCATAACAATCGGATTTTACATTAAAATCTGGTATCAATTTCGAATTTTCCCTATTAATTGAATTCACCATCAATTTTGTTTTTCTTTTCATATCATATTTTTTCATTTTATCCAACTTACTCGCATTTTTAACAAAATGATATTCTTTCCATTGATTTGGAAAATCATTTGAAGTATTTTTGGTCGTCTGTACATTTGTCTGTGATTGAACACTTGTTGACCATATCATTGACCTTGAATCAAATTCTCCAACATTGATACAATTTTCCTTTTCCAAGTTTCTCGTCCGTTCCCCAATTTTTGTTTTTTTTTCAACACAAGAATTTCTTATTTTTGTATTTTCTTTAATATTTCTTCTATCGTGAATCGATAATTTCTTTACTTTATCCTCAGATTCTTCCAAAGAATTTGTGCCAATGGATTTCAAACTTTTTCTAATTACGAAAGTTTCAGTACTGGTGAAATTTCTTGATGAATTTTTTGAACAGCTCACAATTTCAGCTTTATCTGATCCAATTTTTAAATTCTTATTATTGTTCAGTTCCCTTTCCAATGATCTCGATTTTCTTTTAAAAATAGGCATATTCTCCTGATTTTTTCTTGATGAAAATGACGAAGATCTCTTATTTCTTGTCAATTGTACTTTACTTATAATTGGAATTTGAATTTTACTTTCCTCATATTTGTCATTCAAATTTTCTTTCTTGACACAGGAAGACGGCGGCCTTAATATAGATATTCTGGGCACTTTCAAGTCTAAATTTAAACATCTATCTTCTACTTTGCTATTGCTAACATTTTTCGAACTTTTATCACAGACTTTAATTTTCGGTCGATTCATTAAAGTTCCTTTTTTCTGTAAATTTCTACAAATCTTGTTAACATCTTTGAGAGTTGTCCTCTCTCTTTGGACTGGAATCTGAGACTGTACATTTGACTTTAAACTGTTGCTACTTATTTCTACAGTCTTTTGTGTTTTCAATTTGATACTATTTTCGAGATTCTCAACATTTCGTGTCAATAAATTATCTTTTTTACCTTCAGAATATTTGAAAGATCCACTACTTTTCAAATTCAGATTCGAGTCGTCCGCAAAAGTTACATTGAGCTTCGATTTTTTTCGGGAATCGAGGGATCGAGATCTGAGAGAAGTTTTCCCGCAGATGCTTTTTTTAACACGAGATTCTCGAGTTTCTTTTCCAGAATTTAGCAACGATTTTTGCCTCAATTCACTATTTAAGGATTTCTTTTTTTTAAGTGAACTACAAAACGTTTTTTGTCTTTCAAGGACTGTATTTGCTTTTACTTCTGGACTGCAAGATCCCGATCTCTGTTTATTAACTTTAACAATTTGCTGTTCTTTACCTGCATTTATCTGTCCAGAGAAATTTTTTTTAGAATTTAGGGAATCATCTCTATGTGGTGTAAAATCAGAGAAACAAATTTTATCCCTGTGCGATCTGCCCATTGATTTATTTTCAATGTTTTCCAACTTTTTGGTTTCCCGCATTTCAAAATTTAATTCAGGCTCCGTTCCTAGTGAAGTTTCTTTCTTTTTTGAATAATTTAACTTTGGTTTTTCAAAATTCCTGTCAAATAATCCTGAGACAGCAGACTTCACAGAATAGGGCGTGCAATGTCCCACCACTAAATAATTATTTTTCACATTGTCGCAAGGAATTTCAGGGCAGAAAAAATGGTCAATTTGTGATTTTGAACCAAAAACATTAGGATTAAACTCTTGCTTGTTATGTTGATCAGGATTAATTGGATTTAAATAATCGTCGAAATCCTTGAAAGTTTTAGAATGTGGTCGTCGAATTTTAGATTTCGAATCTGTATCTAATTTTGTCTCAAATTTCTTAACGATATTCTGATGGATTTTCTGGTTCATTTCTAATTTGAGTTGTTTGGATTGAATAGGATCCGATATTTTATCGGAAGGTTTGGAGTTTTTTAACTTCTTGGGACGTCGGGATGTTGAGGATGAGGACGAGGATGATTTAGAATTAATACTGACTGGACATACCTCTTGCCACTGCGAATTTTTAAGTCGCTCAATCTGTTCAAATAGCTCGTGAACTTGAACCACTTGCAACATCAACATGTCCCAAAATCCTTCCAGGTCTTCACTTTTCGTTGGAAATTTCTCACCTTCTACTTGATTCTATTAGAAAGAATAATTTCTGTTTATAAATCTCGTTTTTTACTAATACAAAATAGGTTTCTGCAGTGGAATTTCATTTGCAGTCATCACAGTACCTATTGTCATAAAAAAAGGTAAAAAGAATTTAAAAAAAAAATATGAAAATGATTTTTAAAATAAAATAGATGATAAAAAGTTGAAAAAAACTTAACCTAATAGAATGGAAAATTAAGTCAATAGAATTAAATAATTTTAAAGAAATAAAAGAAAAAATATATAATAAATAAAAAAAAAAGAAATTCAAAGGTGAATTGAAAAAATTCATAAAAATTAAAAATCAACAAAAATGTGAATAAAATAAAAAAAATTTTCTTAAAAATTTTTTTTTTAATGTCAATATTTAGGACCAGACAAACGTACCTTAAGGCTTTAGCTTCAAATATAGAAATTTTCAATGTGGTATCTCAATAAATGTAGACGTAGCGTTACAGAGAAAAAATGTCGGTAAGGTAGGGATCGTGTAAGGAATATATACCCTTAACAAGGTTTCAAAATATTTTGAATAATTTTAAAGAATTTTAAAGGATTTTAAAGAAACTTTAAAGGATTTCACGAGATTTAAACAGATTTATAATTAAAGATTTTAAAGAATTGTAAGGGGATTCAAGAGAGTCTTAATTGTAATTTTTAAGAAATTCAAAAGTGTTTTAATATTTTCATGAGATTTCCAAACATTTTTAATTACTTTTAAAATTTTAAAGTTTATTTATTATTTTTTTAAGGATTTCAAAAGAATTCAAAAGATTGAAAAAATGACATGTATCAAATAAAACCAAATTCACATAGGTGAAAAAAAATTAATAAGTGACAAACTGTGATGACTGTCATTTGCGAATAGAAATATACCCGATGAGAGAAACTTACAATGTTTTTTTGACACAATCCTTCAAACTGTTGCATTTTTTGAGATGCTAGCAGTCGAGCCTTTCCAGCAGCTGATCGTAATTTTCCTGCTGCCTCTTCTGGTAGTCTAGATGGATCGCCACCAGCGAGTTCAGTCTCTGCTGAAGCTGCCAAAACGATAAGCCTATCCCTTTCCTCCTTCAGAACCTGTAATTTAAAGCTTTTTTTTTTTATAAAGTTCTAGCATCAAACTTCGATTTTGTTCATTTTATTTAACCAATATTGCAATTAGCTATATTTCCGCTCTAAAGCCGTACTTGTTTGTTAAAATCTTAAAATTTTTTGATCTTTAAAAATTTTATTTTAGACTAAAAAATATTCCAAACACAAAAGTAGTGCTTCTATATGTGACTTGCGCCAAGGAAAGGGGTGTAACACTGCAAATGAAGATTTTACAGAGCGAGTGTTCGAAGTCGAGTGGATAGATGCGACTTTTATGGCTAGTTCACAATAGAGACTAAGCTCGTGAACGTTCGATGCAACGTTATTACACTCGAATCTCCCAATATCAACCTTCCCAATATTAACAATCTACTAATATCAATCGCATTTCTTTCTCATCAGGGATATGTCACGACATAAAAATTCCGTACCTGTGGCGGTAAGGGCAAAACAGAGGGGCTGCGATCTTTATTCTATACATTTGAATTGCAATCATAGAAAAACACACTAATTGTATTATACAATAGCTTCTGCCCATTTTTATTCACACTTCATTTAAAAAAACTTAAATAAATAAATAAATAATATGAAAATTCCTCTCGCTATTTCAAATGTCAGACGTGTTATGCAGGCCAAACCGGTAGAGGTGCGCCAATCTTCACTCTATCGCTGTGGACAAAGCATGGCATAAGTTTTGCTCGTTATACAATGGGTCGTGGCATACCCCTGTTTCTCATTATCAACCTGCATGGACCGGTAAGTATAGATTGGTCCATAGTTTCAGTTGGCCACAAAATCACTAAATTCGAAAACTCCGGTGTAGGTGGAAACTAGATGGCAATGCGCATTAGAAAAAATCTTAACGAAACTAACCAATTAAAACGCTGCCATTTTCGCCAACCTAACTCTCTTCTAGTCGTTACTTTAACAGTGTTTTTAAAATTTAGTAACTTACGGTAACTTTTAGTGATTTTGTGGCCAATTGAAATTATGGTCAACTGGAACAACCCAATTATTAGCAACAGTAATGCTCGGATTTTTTTTATGGTTTCATTAAAAAGAGCAAGTCAGAAACTATCCAAAAGTGTAAAAACCTAAAAATCGAATTTTGCTGCCTTAGAACCCTTTCCTCGGCGTACGGCACATATTCTTAAATCTTGAAGAGATCTCAAAAAATTTCAAGAGATTCTAAAATATATTAAGATTTTTCTAATTTAGTTTAGTTTAGTTTAGTTTATATATGGCTTGTGCCTTTTGTACATTTCATTACAGATTTTTTTTATCCACGATTCTTAACAAAAGAAAAATTTCTTATCAGAGAGTTAAGGGCATGTCAGACTTACCCATCGTCATATAGAAACAGACTGCGGGACGCTGTAGGAAAGCGCATGCTAATGCGTCAGAGAAAGAAATTGCAAAGGGGTGTAGTTTTGACCCTTTCTCGCTGAAGCTAATTGGTTGAGAGCATTTTCGGTGGGTGGAGCTTGGTGGAACTCAACCAATTAGCTTCGGTGAGAAAGACAAAACTACACCCCCTTGCAACTTCTCTCTCTCTCTGACGCATTATAATGCGCTTTCCTACAGTGTCCCGCAGTCCATTTCTATATGTCGCTGGACTTACCCGATCCCTACCTTACCGACATTTTTTTGTCTGCAAAGTTACGTCTACATTTATTGAGATATCAAATTGAAAATTTCTAAAATTGATGCTAAACATTAAGGTACGTTTATCTGGTCTTAAATATTTACATTTATAAAAAAAAAAATTGTTCACAATTTTTTTTTATTTTTACAAAAATTTAAGACCAGATAAACGTACCCTAATGCTTTAGAATCAATTTTAGAAACTTTCAATTTGATATCTCAATAAATGTAGACGTAACGTTGCAGACAAAAAAATATCGGTAAGGTAGGGATCGGGCAAGTCTGCCATGGCCTTAAGGGATTATTCTATTTTATACGCTAAAAAAAGAGCTATTTTTCAACATTTTTTTTTGAGTATGTCACGAAAGATATGGATACAAATATTTTTAGGTATGATAAAACATGTCATAAAATACGTAAAAAATTGTTTTTTTTTTAATTGATTTTATTGCATTTTTATTGTTTTAAATGCGTTTTTCTCAAAACAGCGTTTTTAAAACGGTACCAAGGAGTTTATGAAAACTATTCGACCGATCCTTATGAAATGTAAACCACACATTCTACACATATTGAACTAGATCTATAACCTCTAATATATTAAAATATAACACGCTTACTAATTATTTAAATAAAAAAACAGTAAAAAAATTAATTTGTTTTCGATTTTTGTGCGCCATTTGGTTACTTTTTCATGAATATTAATTATTAGAGGTTATAGTTCTATAGTATTTGTCGTACTGAATCTAACCCATTTTGATTTTTTTTTAAACTAACCGTTACCGAGATTGCTCTGATACCGTTTACCCTTTTGATTTTGAGAAGCCTACGCACGGCCATTATTTTTAATAAAAACATGGAATAAAGTTAATAAAAAAAATATTTTTACGTAGTTTAAGACAAGTTTTATCATACCTAAAAATATTTATTTCCATATCTTTCATGATATACTCAAAAAAAATGTTTAAAAATAGCTCTGTTTTTAGCGCATAAAGTAGAATAACACCTTAAGGTACGAAGAGTCTTGTTTGATTCAATATAGTTACATTATTCATTTAATAAAGCACTTTTAACAATGTGGTTTTCATTATAGTATGGAGTAGAATGCGCATGAACCACAGTTAGAAAAAAAAATTGGTCGCAAAATCCTCCGCTTGCAGGATACTACATCTATATATATATATATATATATATATATAT
>UCOH01010162.1:0-30154 GCA_900474275.1 Synergus japonicus
TCCATACTCTGTGGTCATGCGATGGGAGTGAAGTGAACTAAGTGTTGGACATTACTGCGGACAATAGCCAATCGGCGTAGCGCACTTCGTTTACTGAGCGACAGACTCTCAACAGCCAATCGGCTAAGACTTTAATGAGCGTCGCTCTTACGAAGGCGAAATTCTAATCGCCATTCCGTTTTCGACTGTCTTTCTTTATACCTGTGCTGTCAATCAGTTTTCGAGATTGTTGAATTTGTGAGGAAGCCCTGATTAATTGTTTAGATTGTCACGATTAGACATTATAGTGGCAAGGGGCATATTATTAAATAATAATTGGATACCATAGTGCCAAGGGGCCTATTTTTAAATAACAATTGGGCGTGATCTTTTAATTTGTCAAACGCTCTAATTTGGAGTTACATATGTTTCCAGACTCCGTCCGAGATTAATTGTTGTCTGGTTTACTTGATTATTTTGAAAATGATTATTATTATATTTATTGATGGTATTGGTCGTAATTGCTAAGTTTTCAAAATGACGTGTTATATAATTCATAATCTGTTTCAACCGCCATTTTGGAAATAAATTAAATATTTAAAAGTACTTTAATTTTGTAGTGATTAACTTCAATAATTCCATATGAATAATTTATGAAAAATTGAATAAACTTATTTCTAAAATTGAGAGTCAAAACTCTAATATATATATTGTATTCTAAATCTAATGATTTGAGTTACAATAACCATTGTCGTAATTTTCATAAATGGGTGTGGTCCCATTCTAAATTATATTCATTTAATAAATTGAATACTGTGTTTGTTATAAGATCATAAATGACTGATTCTCATTGGTAAATCATGAATCCCCTTACCTCGACCCCTCTACTTGTTGAGTTAGGTTGGATAATAATAATTATTAGATTCGTTTGAAAATTAAGTTAACCTCTTTTGGTTATTTTTGAGAATATAAAATAACCTGGCGTCCATAAAATTTAAATTGAGTAAAAATAAGCGCCTAAGCGAGGTAATAGGTTCAGGTGCCAGGTAACCTTTTGGTAACTTAAATTTAGTTAAAATTCAGTGAAAAATAAGCCAAGGGTTATAATATGCATGACAGTGATAATCAGAAGTGATTTCCTCGTAAACATTTACGTAAAAATAAATTTCATTTTGGGAACAAACTATATCAATGATTTCCCCAAATTCTACTTCGCTGTCTTTCGTATTTGTTACTACATATGTTCCAATTTTGTACTCAATACCTTCAATATTAATCTGTTTGTAGTATGTACACGAACTATTTTGTTTTTCATTAATAAAATAACTTTTTTCTAAATTACTACTGTTAAAAGCACCAAATTTAATAGCTTCATCAAATTCAAGGGAATTCATCATTTCGCACATTTTCAACGCTTGTTTTGTTGCAATAGTTTTTAATAAATTTTTTTTGTTACTAGTTGATTGTGCCGTACTCTTCAGTGGACGATAACTCGATTCAAATCTCATACCCCAGAAATTCACGATTTTCTTTTCCTTTCTTTAATATTTTTGCATCTGAACGAATTATCCGTAGAGACAGTATAATATCTCAAATTTGACGTAAATATTATTGGCTTATTTTTCACTGAATTTTAACTAAATTTAAGTTACCAAAAGGTTACTTGGCACCTGAACCTATTACCTCGCTTAGGCGCTTATTTTTACTCAATTTAAATTTTATGGACGCCAGGTTATTTTATATTCTCAAAAATAACCAAAAGAGGTTAACGTAATTTTCAAACGAATCTAATAATTATTATTATCCAACCTAACTCAACAAGTAGAGGGGTCGAGGTAAGGGGATTCATGATTTACCAATGAGAATCAGTCATTTATGATCTTATAACAAACACAGTATTCAATTTATTAAATGAATATAATTTAGAATGGGACCACACCCATTTACGTAAATTACGACAATGGTCATTGTAACTCAAATCATTAGATTTGGAATACAATATATATATTAGAGTTTTGACTCTCAATTTTAGAAATAAGTTTGATCAATTTTTCATAAATTATTCATATGGAATTATTGAAGTTAATCACTATAAAATTAAAGTAATTTTAAATATTTAATTTATTTCCAAAATGGCGGTTGAAACAGATTATGAATTATATAAATCGTCATTTTGGAAACTTAGCAATTACGACCAATACCATCAATAAATATAATAATAATCATTTTCAAAATAATCAAGTAAACCAGACAACAATTAATCTCGGACGGAGTCCGGAAACATAAAAGGTATCAATGAGGAAAGAGTGAGACACATATGTAACTCCAAATTAGAGCGTTTGACAAATTAAAAGATCACGCCCAATTGTTATTTAAAAATAGGCCCCTTGGCACTATGGTATCCAATTATTATTTAATAATATGCCCCTTGCCACTATAATGTCTAATCGTGACAATCTAAACAATTAATCAGGGCTTCCTCACAAATTCAACAATCTCGAAAACTGATTGACAGCACAGGTACAAAGAAAGACAGTCGAAAACGGAATGGCGATTAGAATTTCGCCTTCGTAAGAGCGACGCTCATTAAAGTCTTAGCCGATTGGCTGTTGAGAGTCTGTCGCTCAGTAAACGAAGTGCGCTACGCCGATTGGCTATTGTCCGCAGTAATGTCCAACACTTAGTTCACTTCACTTCCATCGCATGACGTGAAAGCGTTCTCCACGCATCTCCCGGGGACTCAGAGAAACGCGGATACCGTGAAAGCGTTTTCCACGCATCTCCCACCAAAAGGGTTCTGCCCTCACCACGCAAACCCTTTGAACCCCTAGAGTATAGAAGGGCCTGCACGACGAGAAATCGTCAAATTGTTTGGGGCGGAATACCGCCCTGCGAACAAGCTGAGCTAGTAGAATACCATTAGACTCAGCACCCCGCCTAGTAGAATACCATTAGGTATATCTCCCGAGTCGGAATACCGCTCGATAACGCTGGAAGTCGGGCTAGTGGAATACCAATTAGTCCAGGCGCTCTCTCACGCCTAATGGAATACCATTAGGTGCAACAGCCGAGTCGGAATACCGCTCGACAACGCTAGAAGCCCGGGCTAGTGGAATACCAATTAGTCTCGGCACCCACTCTCACACCTAGTGGCGCATCGTTATTCCCCTCACCGCTCAACCTTTGTACTCTTAATGGTCCTTGGGCTACCTGTCCCACACCGGTCCATAGTTATCCACACAAACTTAGCTTACGCACGTAGTTCTTTTTAAGCGACGCAAAACTCTGGCGTCTCCGTTTGTTTAAACCTGCTTTCTAAATAAACGATTTTTAGTTACTATAACAAAGGCGAGTCTTTACTCAAAAGATACTTCCTACCCCCCCCCCCCCTCCCCCTATTTTCCTTTCTCATCCTCTCAGACTTCGTTCTACTCCCCTCTCCTCACCACGGTCAAATCCTGAACAAGGATTGATATCAAACCATTAAGTATATGATTGAAAACTAAGGAAATGCGTCCACGCATCAGGTCAAGGTTTTCGCTTAGATGAGGAAATTTCCCTAGTAAATGAGTTTCTATGGGTATAAATTACCCTTGGTATTAAAATCATCTGGAAAAAAAATTATGTATGACATTTTTATGTATGAATTGGACTCTGGGGAGATGAAAATTACTTACATTTAGTATTTTTTCTCTTGGCCACATTGTTAGAAACTTCTGTTGTGATTTTACTAGAAATATGTATTGAACGTCATACGCATCTATATGTATTGTAAAATAATACATAAAGGTAAAAGAAGATTTCTGGCCGGATTCTGGTCGTGCGCGATTGCACAATTTTAATTTATTTTATTGGTAAAATACCCAACAAATTGCTCTGTGCTTTGCGTGAAAAAAGGCCGGATTGTAAAGAAAGACATGAGAAACTGATTTTTCTTCACGACAACGCGCCATCGCACACGTCAAAAAGGTCCAAAACTACTTGAAAACACTCAACTGGGAGGTGCTACCTCATCCCGCTTATTCACCAGACCTGGCCTCTTCTGATTACCGCCTGTTTTCGTCGATGGGTCACGCGCTCGCTGAACAACACTTCGATTCGTACGAAGACGTCGGAAAATGGCTTGACGAGTGGTTTGCATCGAAGGATAAAGACTTTTTTTGGCGTGTATACACAATTTGCCCGAGAGATGGGGAAAATGTATAGCAAGCGAGGGAAAATACTTTGAATAAAGTTTATTTTATTTTCTGCAAAAAAAAAAGACTTTCTTTTGCCTAAAAAACAGCGAATTTAAGCTTATACACCTGGTAAATAATGGAGATTTCTTTATTTTTAAGTAATACGGATTTTATACAGTCATTTATAAACAAATATGCACTTTAAATATTGTAATGAAAAAAACCGATCACTTAAAGTAACGAAATAAACAAGACGAACGAGGTGAGTTATAATAATATAATAAAAGTTGGTCATAAGAAAAACATTCAAATTCAGAGTATATTTTTGATATTCATTATTGATATTTACTTACCTTAGGAAATTTTATGGGTTAGAATATACAGTTTGACGTGCAGCTCTCATACATACATTTTGTCCAGAATTACGGTCATGTACGAAATCGTGAAAGGGTACCGGGACAACTGATTATTTAAAAATGAATAATAAAGTTTGTATTTTTGTAACTGTATTTCATGGATAAGTGTCTAAACTAAAAGCATATTATGTTACATTTCGATAAAAAATTTGTAAAGTTTGTTTAAATCACTCTCATCGACACCGTGTTTTGGTTCCAGTTTCATCCAAATTGAGCGGTAGTTACCAGATTACCATCGTTTATTTTCCATGAATAAATTATTTGAATAATTCAAGTATCGAATTGATTTTGATCAATATTGTCAGAAATATCACTTAAGAGGCTATGCTAGTTTCTCGGACAAAAAAAAATAACAGCAATTTTTGAAGATTAAAGAAAACAAAACTATTCCTTTAATCCTTCTAAAATTTTTACAATATATTGTACATGTCTTCATGTATTTATCATAAAATTTTCGTCAAAAAATATTCATTCGAAGCGGAGATAAAAGGCGAAACGCAAAGGTCCTTTAAAAAAAGTTGAAATACGGGTGACGGTGTCGGCCATGCCAGGGTGCTCGAAAAAAAAAAAAAAAATTTTAGTAAACTACATGAGTTTCTCTAGAGGATGGACCTCTAGCTTTTAAAAATATTAAAAATTATAAAAACGGCATAGTTTTGAAAAAAATTTCAAATTTTGCTTAAAGAAACGCTCGTTTTTTGTTTATAAAAGTTGTAATTTTTTATATAACAAAAAGCTGGAGGTCCATCCTCTGTAGAAATATATAATAAAGACTGTAAAAATTTGAAGTCGATTGGATGATTAGTTTTCGAGTTACACCGTCATCCGATTTTAAAAATGCAGTTTTGAGAAAAACGCATTTAAAGTTTTCAACACAGATTTGATTTATGGTAAATTTTCTCTTCCTATTGCGCGATTTGATGACCTGTTTTGTTTTGGAGCCTTTTTTATGGTTGTAAGAAGGTTTTTCACTCATTTTAAAATCTGTTTTAAAATGTTTTTTTTGTTTGTTTTCCGGCCCGCAATTATCTCAGCGCTAATGCACAGTGTCGCTTTAAAGTTTTCCTATTTAAAAACTATTAGAAATATCGATTTACAATTTTGGGTACTTATTTTTAGGATGATTAGCTATGAAAAAATTGAAAAAAAATAAAATCGATTTTTTAAAAAAGAGTAACTAGCATAGCCCCTTAATCCAAAAACACTAATATTAAAAGACATTTTCAAATAAATAAAATTGATTTAACGACGGTGTCCCATTATAGGGTCGAAATTATCGTTTGTCCCAGTATTGGGTACTTTATCTTAGTGATTTTAGTTTAAAACATCAAAATTGACATTCATGTATATTTGGAAAAAGAGAAAATCAAAAACTGAACATGAAAATGATCGTGAGAGTTAATGTGAAAAGTTATTTAATCGTACTCCATCAGATGAGTGTTCCGAAGACTGAAAAAGAAACTAATTAAAAATTTTAAACTATTTTTTTTGTATTAATTAAGGGGTTAGTACCAAAGAACATTTTTGAAAAATTTATTTTCTAAAAAGTGCAAATTCTTATAATAAATATATGTAGAAATGTTGGATTAATCGTTATTTTGGTCATAAATATCGAGAACAGATCGACAAACGCAAAACAACATAAGCATCTCAAACGCGCCGAACGTACATTTGGCGCGCGTTTGAAGTAAATGACCTTGAAAATTGAACTGAAGGTCAAAATTGATGATACAGTGAAATGGCCCTCTCGATCCTGGTCAACTTTTGTCTAAACCATTTTTTCGTAAATAAAGTATTTTAGAAGAAACATGTAGATTAAAATGGATCACCCTGTATTTTAGATCAAAAACTAAACGCGTTTTTCTCGAAACAACGTTTTTCGACCTGGCGTGCATCATTTCGAAAAAACTATTGGACCGATCGGGCTGAAATTTGGATATGTTATTCTAAATATGTGTCGCTATCACGTGAACCATAATAATAATTATTGATTAATATTTAGCCTTTTTTTAAACCGATTTACGGTTAAAACAAGGTGAAAAATCTTCAAATCGGCCATTTTGTATTTTTTTTTTCGGATTTCAATTATTTTGGTTCATGCGATAGCGACATAACCATACCAGCCAGATTTAGTATTAAAAAACAAAAAACAAATTTTTTTGGATAATAGTGTTTGTATAATTTTGGATGGTTTTGCCTGAAATGGTTCAACCACCTAGTTATGAATTTTAGCCAATAGCAATTTCCTATTTGCACACAAGACACGAATTAAAACACTAGATTCACGATTATTCGAAATTAAGATGATAGGAAAATAATTGAATGAAAAACACAGATTTTAGGGAAAAAGCCTCGAAGGCATAAAAAACCCTTTTATTGAAATTGAATGTGATTGTATGAATTTCTCGCGTAATGAGTCATACGACCCATGTACACTTGCTCGCGTAGCAATCTACAAAGGTGAATTCTATGTAGAATTCACCACGAGGGTTTGCTACACTTTAGAGACGCGAGAATCGGCGTTGGCATCACACACGTGGTTGTTTGATTTTATATGATTTTGTTGATCCGACGAGGGACCTCCGATCGAACAGAGTCGAACGGTTTCCGAACTCTAGGTGAGAACAGGCTTTTTATGCGCAAGGGCATACGATACGAGATATAAGCACGCGAGAGCTCTACTCGGCACGATCGATTATGATTGAATGCTAATAAATGTGTACTGCCAACGCCGTTCATGCGCAGGAGCGCTTGTCCTTTATTCTACCGCTTGATTGGTCTATAATCGCGCGAAGAATTAAAATAATAAAATTAGGTTTATAAAAAGTATTGTGACGACGGAACAGTGTTTTATATCTATAATCATGTGTGAAAATTTAGGATTTGTAATATAAATTTTAATCTCATAAAAAAATTCTTTAAAAAAAAGGTGAAAACTTTGGTACTAACACATTTTAACTCATTAGCAACGGAGTCAACTCCCGAATTTAATTTTCTGACAACTGTCTTTTACTTTCAACTCTAGGGTTGAAACTGCTATTTTTGTCTCACTTTATAGGCACTAAAACTTGAATTTTCAATTTTAAGGTATTAAAAAAAATTTTAACTAGGTAGACAGACATATCCCAATAATAATTATTTTCTATTGTTTCAACATTTTATTGAAATATTGTAATTACTGTACAAATAATCACGGGAAATATAATTACATATTTGTTGCATGGGTAATTCCTTTCGTCACAATCGCCTTTGAATTTAAATTTAAATTTAACCAAACTTTTGATTTACAATATGAATAACAGAAAAAATAATTTTTTTTTGTATAATAATAGACCTGCAAATTGGAATATATTTTCTTTTTAAAAAGTTGAAATTCGCAATGTGTTACGGTCATGCGTCAAAAAAAGCTTGCTGTACTCGATTTCACATTTTAACTGCTGATCCAACGTCGACGATTTATCTTGGACGTTGCAGCAGCGCACAAACATTATTACAGTCTGATATCGTCGGGGCCAGTTCTTCATTTCATCCTTCCTCTCAACCTAGCCGTGTATTTTTTTTCTTTTTCATTCTAAGTTCTCTTTTTTGTTCAGCCCATAAGATCCCAGACACGTGCAAAATTTACGCTATTTTGTATCTCACCGATGGAGTAAGATGGAGCGGAGTTTTCTCTCATCCTTTAATGTGCTTGCGAAGCGAATTTCAAAGTTAACAGACATTTCACGTACTTTTCGCAAAAGAATAAAAGATTAACTTATTTCTTTCATATTTTCTGCTAAATAAGTATGAAAAATAGGTTGGAGAGTTAAACGTAATATTCGAAGCGTTCAGAATATGACCCACCTACTCAAGGGTGGGTCATTCAAATTTAAAAAGATTTTAATAATATATATAATAATTTATAAAGTATTATTTAACAAATTAATATTTCCCAGTGAGAACAAAATTAAAGATGTTCTAGAGACGTCTTAAGTCAAAACTTTTGTCAATTTTTTAAAGTCTAACAATTTCCCACTTATACATAGATTTGGTATTAGAACTGTACGGCGAATACGGATCGTCTGGCAGAGCAATGTCGAATTGACGCGCGGTTACCGTGCACATAAGACCTTCTTTGTTTTGAACTATTCTGGTCCCATTTCCGATTCTATATGATTTTCAAAGAAAAAATTCTAGCTTTCGTTTTAGCTTATTTTTCGATGAGAATATATTCTTGAAGGTCGATAGAACCTTAAGTAAATTAGTAAATTAGATTGTTGGTCTACTACTATTCAATTTTTGTTTTTGTTAGTTGTTAGTAAAATAATGAAAACTCACGTGAGCAAGCGAGAGAAATCCTACTTTCCAACGTCTTAAAATTTATGTATAGTTTAATTGCATTTATACAAAAGAATTTAATCTAATTTAATTATAACGGGTTCCAACCTCCAATACAATTCGTATACATTAGACATTTAACATAGTATAGATATAAAAAATATATAGAAATGTTTGGAATCTTAGCACAGATGCTCCGGAAGCTACGACCACGATCGT
Source organism: Synergus japonicus (assembly GCA_900474275.1). Classification (NCBI taxonomy): domain Eukaryota; kingdom Metazoa; phylum Arthropoda; class Insecta; order Hymenoptera; family Cynipidae; genus Synergus; species Synergus japonicus. The sequence continues at coordinate 9,110 of UCOH01010162.1, forward strand.
TCTCAAAACAATCGATCCCGACGCAAAACACCAGAAGATGATCGAGTCGAGAAGTGTCAAATAAGATAGCACAATTAATCCCTTTTAGATGAATAATCACTGAAGTTAAACCATTTAGAAATATAAGTAAAAATTACTTTGGAACTTAAAAAGAATCACGAGCCCGGTACGAATTAGACAGAGGTCTCACTTTGGCTTTTATATGACCTCTCTGGTCGAGAGAAAAAACTGAAGTGAGCTCATTAATTAAATTATATTATATGTCCAATATACAAAATAGACTGTCTGAAAACAATAACAATGACCGCTTGTGAAAAGATAACAGCAGGTACGAAAATCCCAAGAGTAATAAAACCCGTCTGCGGCAGGTAAACACTTCCCAATTTAATTAACTCGGGCGAGACAAATACAACAAATAATAATAATAATAATAATAATAATAATAATAATAACAACAAATAAATTAGAAAAGTAATATTAAATATTACAGAATTTCCAATTCCAATAATCGAAGACTGAATGGGAAAACATCTTCTCAAAACTCTGCAATTAAATTACAAACAGTCAGTATTTAAAATATTGATTTTTTCAAGTTGTGAAAAAATTTTCTCTAGCCCCGTTGGTAATCGAACCCAGATCTTCAAATTGCCTGGTGCTCTGAATCACTATGCTACGGAGAGACGAGATTCATTTTTCACAACTCTCTACTCCCAACCAGTTTCTGAATATCAATCTGTCCGTGAAAACGTTTTTGGTCCCACTGTGCATTGGTTCGCCAAATGCGATTTGCGGAAGAATAGTCAGTCTCTCGTTTTTTCATAAGTTTCGAAGAAGACGGCTAAGCAAGGATCACAGAACAACGGATTAGAATGCGTTTTTCATTCACTTCAGGGGTAGTCTAGTAAATGTCACCTCTTTTAAAGCTTTTAATGCTTTTAAAGCAGGCATCGCAACTTTGGTACGTTTCCGATAAAAGTTAAGCAGATAGAGAAGAAAAATTTGCCGTATCATGACTACAAACAAAATTTTTGTTGCTCCGAATTTTACTTTTTTTTTTTATTTGAAATCCACCTAAAAAGCTATTTTTAAATTTTCTTAAAATATTTTTAAAAAATTTCTAATTCATTTTATTTGAATTTTTAAAGATAATTCATTAATTAGCTAGAGTTTGAAAGTGAAAAATGTGTTTAAAAACCAAGAAATACTTTTCATTATTTCAAAATATAATGTAGAGGAGAGCAGGACACAGAGGACCGCTTAACGTTCTTCCGGTGATATAATTATAAATAACCCGTACTTTTAATTTAAATTTGATGTACATATTGCAAAAACTATCTAAAATAAAAAATAAAAACCATCTAAAATAAAAAATATTTTATTAACAGTGAGGATATAAAATTTATAGTCGCAATTTGCATGGGTCCTGTGTGCCCCACCAATACCTGGCCCTCTGTGCCCCCGCAGTCAATTCATAAACAAGGCTAACCTACATGTAATACATCGAACATTTCGGTAACGAAACGGCGACAAAAAGTAAGCTAAGTGAACACTAACATATACTTAATAAATATTTCAACAATGAAAGCACTTATAAACAAATGAAAAGGCTATATGTATGAAAGTTTCTTATAAGCTTTCCTTGAATTTTCATTTTTTATATTTTTTTTCCAAAAGCGTTGATTCAAAATGCGTCTCGACTTGACACAATCTGAAATAATCACTAAAGAATGTAATTACGGCCATTATGAAGAGATCGCACCACAAAATACAATTTTATTGAAGCGAACCATTGGGCTCCGCCGGTCCTCTGTGCCCTGCTCTCCCCTACATTTTATTCTGTTTCAAACGAGCGAACTAAGTATGTCAAGATTTATATCAGACTACCGAATTCTCCTACATGATTTATGAATACGAATGATTTATGAATAAGACATTGTTCTAAATGTCGCATTTAAAAAATAGGTCATTTTAGATAATCTTCCCCTGTATAAAATCTTTGTCTCTTAAAAGTTCAATTCAGTCGATCCATTGGTGAACATCAGATTTTAGAGCGCATCGCCTGGGTGGCTTTCCACAAGAAAGGCACAGCAGAGAAGGGTGAGCTGTACGTGCTGGGGGTGGGTGATAAGGGTTGCATATCAAAGAGCCTCCGGGGGCACAAGGGAAACTACTGGTTACCGTATTTTCGTTCGGTATTCCGCGCTCGCACGGTATTGCACACAATCCTGCCATAAGCTAACGTCTCTAACCTTGAAGATCCGACGACGCTCATTAAGCACACACAAGAATGTTTACCCAGCACATACGAACACACCATCACCTTAATATTAATTATCTTAGGATTCATATGGCAGGAGGTTAATTTATCGACACTTACTATCAGAACAACATATTGTTACCTCACAAATCTTTAGGAACATCTTTGCAATATTGTTGCGAATCAAAGTGCAGATTAAAGCCTTTCACTTTTACTGAAAGCTTAACATATAATCATGATTTTTTGCGTTAGTCTGTTTTCTTTACACAGTGGCGCAATCATCCTATTTTAATATACTGGTTTTGAATAATATTTAGCGTATTATGATTTTAGATTTATATATTATAGTTACGAACAACATAGAATAATTAGATAGCTAATATTTGTCTGCCTAATTTTATTTAACGTTACATTTTCTTTATTACACATCTTTGACCCCTTTATAGAATATGAAATAGAATCGATATTTGTATTCTCCAAGTAAAGGTTTCAGTCACGTAGAGTAAGCTTTTATGATCTTTTTTTCCTTTTTCACATTACGAAAATTATTCTCGTTTGTAAAAAGGACTTTCAGCTTTAGATTCTTTTCTATTAAACGTCTCTTCTGAAGCATACAAGTTTTCTATGGATAACGAGTGATTGTTTTAAAGCTTTCAACGTTTGAACAAAGTGTGTCTGTCGTGAGACGACAATTATTTCCTGAGAACTATCAATTAAATCAATATAACTCGACTTTTAGATATAGTGCAGTAACTCGAAACATTTCAGCTCCTCTGTTACAACTTTTCACAATGTTTTTAAAATCCTATTTGATTCAATAAACTCTCTAAGGGCATAAAAAGGATGTTCCAATAATAATAGGATAATAAAACGATAGATAATTGGTCATAACATCCAGTACCACGTTGCCTCGGTCAGTGGGGGAGATGAGGGTCATGAGTTTTAGTCAAAATTCGATTATGTTAGTTATGTATAAAAAAGGGTCATAAAACTCATAACCCTAGACAAAATAAAGGTAGGTTATTTTCTAAGGAAGAATTCCTCTTCTGTAAGTGCCATTATGCAGATCTTAGATTACGTGCGCAATACGTATAGAATACAACATAATCTGCGATTTCCTCGTATTTTATTTGCATGTTGAAAATCAGATATTCAACAGCAGCAGCTCAAGGAAATCTTATAATTGTATTCTGAATATATATTACTAGTACCATGTGACATTATAAAATTTTACAAGTAACAAACTTGTTGCACATTTCTCTCATCTTATATACGGTTAAATTTAGTCTATTCGAAATAACTGATTATACTTTGGAAAATCTGGAATTAACCTAATTATTGGACCTATATTATAATATCCTCATCAATTTTGGACCATCAAAGGACTTTAAGATGTTTTTGGGATGCCTTCAACAACTTAAAGAAATTTTGGTAATTCAAACTTTCCCCCACAACCTACTGCTACACTCCGATACCTATTCTTTTTACCGACCGTATCCGAAGACCTTGGATAAATCAATTGTGATGGCTGAGATTGTTGTGTTTCTTGCCCTTCTGCATAACCGTTCTATATTTTTGGATGAAATTTCTGCATTTTCTGCCTTTTTGCATGTCACCTTTTTATGAGTACTTGAGTTTCCATCTCGTCGGAAGGTTTCGTCCTTGCCTTTTCAAAAATTACTTGAAAAGCCTTATGAACGAGCACCATTTAATTGGCAGTACATTCCTGTGCAACCTTGAGAGATCATAAATTATATTATCTTCTATTTTATTTTGGCCAGTGTGACAAACGAACTATGTGGGATTTTATTTAACATAATTTTAATTTTTCCGAAATGCTATTTGTCATAATTTTAATTAATCCTAATGTTCTTTTGACATAATTTTCTTTCTTCCGAATAAACATATAACCTAAAGTTCATTTAATCGAAACACCATCTGTCATAATACTCAAGTCACCGAAACTCCAAGTAACAGAAACTTCGTTCTTTCAAAAATTGCGTTCGACATTTTGATTGACGGATTTGAATTTCGGGGCATTATTCAGCCAATTCAGCCATTACTCGTAATCTATTAATATGAGTAAAAGTTTTTATAAAAAAAGTTATAGGAAATTATATGCTCTATAACTTTTCATATAACTACTTTTGCACTAAAGTACATTTGAAACAATTATACCGTTCCGCGAGCTCTTTTCCCTATCCCACTCCCAAGAAACAAATTTTTGGCGGCATTTTGGTCGCCATTTTTTTTCTCAGAGCCTGATTTGCGAGAACTTTTTGGGTTTTGATTAGGACCTCAAAATGATGAAAACAAGTTTGGCTTTATTCTAACCTTTTTCAAGGGAAGGTCTTTTTTGTGTCTTTATTGACTGAACTAGAATAGAATCATTGTCAATAGAAATTGAATAAAGGGTATAGAAAGGAATATAGCTATTGGCGAGAATTGAGGATATCAAGTGAAATAGATAGGTAAAAAAAGGATGCATTTATTAAATCCAAGAAGAAGCTGAAAAATGCTAGAAATAGATAGAGAAGGATAGAATGATTCAAAGGAAGAATATAATAAAGTGATAGAATTGAACACAAAAATATAATCCACGTTTGAATAATAAGGGGTAGGAAGTAGATTTTTTATTTTTATTTTTATCGTTTTCTTTAGTCCACCCCCAGTAGACACAAAACCTTGAACAACCCAGGGACTTCCTTGGGACGCTTCTAAGCCGTGCATTGTCAGTCAATCGACTTCTCTAAGACATCTAATGTCTTAACTCCTAAATATATTCTTAGGATGTCGCAACCACAGAATAGTAAATAATATTCTGTTTATTTTTTGAAAAATGGTCAACAATTTATTATAAACAAAAACATTAAAAAAACTAAAATTTCCGCAAAATTGACTTTTTCAATAAAAACTAATATGTGCTCGGCTCGGCAATAGCTCAGCCTCAAGTGGACTGTATCTGCTAAGTCAGTTAGCTCTAGTTTGCAAAGGTATCACTGGTACATACGCCGCTGACTTACGACCTTTTCGTTCTATTCATTTATGTTCAACTGACCAACCAAAATCGACAGCAATCAAGGTTCCAGTGTATTTGAACATATGAATTAAAGGAAAGTAAATGAATATGAACCTGTCCATCATTCTATAGCGGACTAATTAAACCACAGGAAAGACATAGGTGGGCGTCAAAAGCTGGACAATAGGTTCACAATGAATATTGTTCAGTCGTTTACAATAAGTTTTTACTTTCTTGTCCGCAACTAGAGGGCACAGAAGGGACCCGAAGGTCTCCGAATTACGGTTGGCGAGCTACAGAGCGGCTCGTCACTCATCAATCTCGTTTTTACCGATTTCAGTGTTAGTTTTCTTTCGCTGCCTGCTCTGATAAGAAGAGTTCCTTTACTCTTCCGCGCTACGACGTTCAATGCCACACCCAGGACGCCGGTGGGAAGTGCCAAGTTTTCCGTTGCCAGGATTCACCCAGGATATCGCCTGGACATGGTTTGCCTTTCGAGAGGTAGAAAACCCTTTGTTTTACAGGGGGTCGCCGCCATCTCTGAAACAAACGATGCTGCGAGTGCGACACCGTCCTTTATAAATATACATTACATGTAATTAACAAATAAACTACTTGTTACTTACTCCTGAGGTTTATTGTCATAACCCTTATTATCTGCATTCCATCTATCTAAATCTCCCTTAGGAATATTTTTACGACGTCCTAAGGATGTAATGTCTTCTAGTCCACTGGACCATATTCACAACCGTAGAGAACTCACAAGAAACAATAATACATTAGCTCACTGACTGAGATTGATATTCGCTCTCTAAAACCGAATCAGTCAAATTCCACTGATTTTCAGTGACTCTTTTCTTACGATTATAACCAGTGAAAATTCACTGAGAATCAGTCAAAAGTCACTGAAATTTTCAGTCATCTTTATTAAACTACTAAAAATTTCAGTGACTTTTCACTGATTTCCAGTAGATTTTTCACTGATTAAAATTGTGAGAAAAGAGTCACTAGAAATCAGTGGAATTGGAGTGGTAATCAGTTAAATTTGACTGATTCAAGTTTAGAGAGCGTACAATTAAAGTGAATTATGGTTAGGGTCCTTGACGGATCCAAATTCGAGGAAGTGTGTGTTCAAGTGTACACTAGATAAGTGTATCAAAAGTGTGTGGAACAATATGCAAGTAAGTGAGCATTTTTCCACACACTTCTGACATACATCCCGAGTATACCAGTGTACACTTAAGTACACTTCATCGAATTTGGATTGGTCACTTGTTCCAAACTATACCTGACCGCAGTAGCCCCTACTCGAGCCCCGTACTCTACTGCGCATGAGTCGCACTCGGAATCTTATTGGTTGCTATTCGCGCTCAATTTGAAATTCTAAATAATATTACTTTTAATGTTCAACTTATTGTAAAACGTTTTTATTACAATATATATATAATAATATCGTGTTTATTACAAAACGCGTTTTAACTCCTAAAGATGGAGTCCTAACAAAGATGGTTCATAACACTTTTTTTAAGTTATAACGTCATTATTTATAATAAAAAATATTAATATTTTTTAGGATTTCATACTGCGCGCGAATAGCAATCAACCAAATACTGACGTTCGAGTTGGGGTCACTGCTTGACCATAGTCGGATTCATAGAATGGGACTCCCATTTTCGTCCACCCTGGGAAATACCTTGAGCGGATAATTTCGTTAGTTCACTTTAATTCACCAGAGTTTGCTTTTATGAGTAGTGCTTTTAGTGTTTCGCGCGAAAAGTAATACTCTGTTTTCGATTTTAAATATGTCAACCCAACCCTGGTTTCCATTAGAATCTTATAGAAAGCAGGGTTTGGGTTGATATTTTTACAATCGAAAACAGAGGAAGGCTTCGTTGAACTTTATTATATATATACAGCTCAGATTCGTTTATCCGCTTGAAAATCCCATAAACGTCAACTCACCAACCGAGACATGACCAGAGTAGGAGTCCCAGTTACTTTAAGCTTTATTTGGTGTAATCTATTACCCAAATTAACCATTCTAGGATTAGAGACTTAGAGCGTACTAGGAACATCTTTCGTATTGATATTAAACGTCTTAAAATCGCGACTAGCACGTTCAAAAGATATGTGCTAACGTCTTTGGGACATCCTTAAAATTCTTGCGCAATGGGTTCTTTTTTCCAACAGGAAAATATTTATGATATCGCTCCAACACACATGGTAACCCTCTTATATAAAGTATATACCAAACTTCAATCTAGCTTACATCACATAGCAGTGATAAAATAAAAACGTTTCATAAACATTATCGACCAACATTCAAAGTGCTAGTCGTCCTATCCTGCAATGGATGCTATTACTTCATATCGGCAAATAAAGTAAAAATGCTCCTTAATTTTGTGCTCTTATATAAAACCCGTTATGAATTTTAAAGAGGTTTTAAACACAGATAACCAATCAGCTTTTTCATGTAAGTTAGTATACAGATTCTATTTCAAATATAGGCAATTTTTATGTTAATTTAAATCTATGGAACTCAAAGCTTCCAAACATAAACTTATATTTGAATTTCCATTTCTGTAATGATATATTAGCTGAAAATTTAAATTCTCCTTCTGTCTGCCTATCTATGGAGTTGCAAAGTATTTTAGAATGCACAGAATATATTCTTGAAATCAGACTCTTTCGCCAAACAGCAAGAGATTCATAATATTCCGTTTGGATTAAAGGCATACATATATTCATACAAAATTGGTATTCTCTGATAAGAGATATGCAAAGCGCCACACACCAATATCTAAGAAATCATCGGAGATTCGAGGGAAAGAAGAAGATACGATCTTTTAATTTGAGATCGAAATGGATAATACGCCTCACGAAATTCGTTTGAAAAGCTTTGGACCATCACAGTGGATGAGGAACTCGTAATCTGGAACCTTTAAAGGAGAACTCTGATTTAAATGTCGAACTTCTCGACGGAATGAAATCTAGGTTCACATAAAAAATGTTACGATCTTTCTTCTTCATTCTTATCACTTTTTTATGTAATCGCTTTTTTAGTTAAAGTCTAAATACGTATGAATTATATTTCTTTTGTATCGATTTTTTAAATTTACGACCGGAGGTTACTTTGAATGAGTTTTTATTCATTCAAACTACGTTCATACATGTTCATACACTACGTTGAAAGATTTTGCTTAAAAAAGGAGGAGATTCTATATAAATTCAGTTTTGTACATTTTTGTACAGTTTTGCACCAAAAAAATCAGTTAGAGAGTCAGTTTGAAGATTCAACAATAACACATTATCACCAAGGAGAACATTGTGACTTAAACGTCAATTGTCAGTAATTATCAAGTATAATCAAAAGTGATCTACCCTTCAAAATCCTCAAAACCATCGAGACCATATCTCCGTTTAGAGACTTGACTGCAATAAACTTTGAAATAGCCCCATAGTCCAAATCTGCTGTAATCTAATGTTTCTTTTAAAACTGGCCTAGGACAACGCTGATAAGCAAGTAGGTCAATCGTATAAAATTCGATAACCTCTACTACAAATTAGGAAGAAGTTGGCGATACTTAACTCCTATCAGAGAAGGCAACCGACAACGCCTTATCGGAGCGATTCTAACTCTAGGAACGAAAGAATCAGTAATCTACTTTAAGGGGTTATTCTACTTTATACGCTTTAAAAAAAGAGCTATACGTAAAAAAAATTGTTTTTTATTTATTTTATTGCATTCTTATTGTTTTAAACGCGTTTTTCTCAAAACAGCGTTTTTAAAACGGTACCAAGGATTTGTTTTTGTTATTTTTTCATAAATATTAATTATTATAGGCAACATGCCTAGTTTTAGTAATACTGAAGCAAACCTACTTTGGTTTTTTTTTCAGCTAGCCGTTACCGAGATATCCCTGGTACCGTTTACCCTTTTGATTTTAAAAAGCCTACGCACAATCATTATTTTTAATATAAACATTGAATAATGTTAATAAAAAAAATTTTTTTTATGTAGTTTAATATATGTTTTATCATACCTAAAAATACGCTAAATGTAACAGCGGTCGTCTCGTTTTTAGCGAAATATCTGCGAGAGCTGTTTGTTATTCAGTTTTTGGCGCTAAGTTTGAATCATGACAAAGTTTAGAATATCAAACAATATCATTATAATATATAATATAATATATATCAACCTCACACACGATAAATACTAAATCCACAATAAATTATCATCTTACAATTCACAGTTTGATTTTTTTTCACATATCTTTTAGTTAGTTTTTTTTTCTCTTTTTCTGTTTTGTTTTCAACTATTCATATTAAAACCATTATGGTACATTGAAAATATCTTCAATTTTATTCGTTTAATTCAATGTAGATTTAATTCAATGTAAATTCTGAACCAATTTTTGTTGGCGTAAATTTTCCCATTTATTAATGTTGTGTATAAATTATAAATTATAAAAAAAAACATGCAAAACTAAAATTAGCTTTGATATTATATAATGATATATATTATGTTGATATTGTTTGATATTCTAAACTTTGGCATGATTCAAACTTAGCGCCAAAAAACAATAACATACTGCTCTTGCAGGTATTCCACTAAAAACAAGACGACTGCTGTGACATTTAGCCTACATCCTCTCCCTTACTATGTCCGACAAACTCGTTACTATTACTCCGTGATTTAAGGTGAATCCACACGCCGACTCTAACTCTTGTTCCGCGCGTAAATTTTTTCGGTGCATAAATTTTTCCGCGCGTAAAATTGGTGTCGCTTCCCCACCAACTTACCCAAATCGTGTCGCGTTCCCATCAAGTCGCACCCATTTACCGCATTCTCAATCAATTACAAAACTTTACAAATTTAATTCAGCGCGACACGACTTGGGTAAGTTGGTGGGGACGCGACACCAATTTTACGCAAGAAAAAAATTTACGCGCGGAACTAGAGTTAGAGTCAGCGTGTGCATTCACCTTTACTTGTAACAGTCAGGTTGGAATAGCCTTATTATACACATTGGCAACCCTACTGGAAGTAAATAGATAGAAATCCTATACCTTTATATCTTCTATCTTTAGCCTATCCCATCTAATCCATTCTATCTCCATTTCGAAAGCACAAGTCACGCTTATCTCTTTAAATCTCCTCTTTTCTATCCCTTTCTATCTCTTGTCTATCTTCGCCTATCTCTTTCTATCTTCATCTCAATCCACATCAACGCCTATCTCTTTCAATCTCCACATCTCTATCTCTTTCTATTTTTTGTTCATCCACGTCTATCTCTTTCTATCTCTTTGTTAATCGCTGTTCTTTCCTATCCTTTTCAATCTCCACTTATCTATTTCTTTGTATTTTTGTATGCATATATCTGTATATCCTTTCCTATCTCCATTTCAATCCACATCCTTGTCAATATCAATTCCCTCTTATCTCTTTCAATGCCGACTTACTTTTTAATCCTGTCTATCTCTCTCCTATTCTCTCCTATATCATTCTATCTTCTTGTCAAACAAAATTCGCCACAATCTCTTTTAATCCCACATTTCTATCCTTTTCAATCTCTCCCATATACTCATCTATCTCTTTTTATTTCCTTGACAATCCAAAATTACTGCTACGTGCTTCCATTCCTTGATTTCTATTCCAACCTACTTCTAAACTTATCTTCATGAATGTTTTCTTCTCTGTTTCGATTTAACTCTATTCTATTCAAATTTATCCTTTTTCATCTTATTTCGGTTAACTTACTTCGTTTTAAAAATTATTATAGTTACTTGTAATTAATTGAGAGCATATGCATATATCAGAATCGCGTCCTTAGCAGCTATATACATATATATTCTCTCAATTTCTTCTTAAATAAATAAATAAAGTACACCTCTAAAATAGAGAAGCGCGGATTAAAAGATAAAGGAGTGGAACCATATTGACGTAAGGAAATATTGAGTGGATAGAAGTGGCTGTCATTGAAATAAATAGGATAGGGAAAAGATAGAAAAGGACAGAGAAGTGGAGGTTGAAAGAAATAGGCGTTGATGTGTATTGAGATAAAAATAGGAAGAGATAGGTGTTAATGTGTATTGAGGTGGAGATAGAAAGAGATTCCTAAGTTCGTCACTAGTTCAGTGGACTAAGCGTTGGACAGCAAATTCTATGCGCGCGGGTTCGCGTCCCTATAGATGTGGATTTTTCAGTGTTATACACAAACATTAGAAGTATGATTAGAATAATATGTACGTACAAAATATTTTAGTTTAAAATATGAAGATTAATAAGTTCATAAATGAGAGGTAGCCTTGGGGTTAGAAAGAGATACAAATTTCTAGTAAGGGAGATAGAATTAGGGACAGAAAGGAATACAATTTGGTTGTGAATAAATAGACTAAGAGATAGAAAGAGATAGACATTACCAGAAATAGAGACAGACTGAGGGATAGAAAGAGATAGATATTAGCCGACACAAGGATGGACTGAGAGATAGGAAGAGATAGATTTCACCGGATACGGGGATACAGTGGTGGATCATTTAGTCAGAGTTTACTTTTCGATAAAATAATATTTTATTACTAATGCCAGAATTCAAAATTTTAACTCGCTGCCGGTCATATCAAATACCCACTCTATATCCAATAAAAATGCCGAAACCTTGTTGCGTTCCGAAGTGTGAAAAGGAATATACTGTCAGTGGTGAAAAATGTTCAATGTTTATGATTCCGAAAGATGAGAAACTGCACAAAAAATGTGAGGAACATAATTGATAGATTGTTATTTGATACATTTTTGTGATTGATGTTTTTTTTTTATTTTAAGAGAGTTTTACAATTTTAACAGAAACTGACAGTAGTTACGTGTCAACGCATGTGAATGATGTAAACAAACCATATACCCTCCGTTTGTCACGCTCTGATATTCTAAACCTGTTTATACGACTGTGGTGTTTATTAGTAAGAGAAATTCAAAATCATAACCATTTCTAACTGAATAAATGGTCTACGTCCCCTTTCAACGAAAAATTATATGATATTAATTAAATTCTATGTTTTAGAGATAAGTGAAGTTCTGTCAAGTAATATGAGTTTTTTGCAATGAAATTCAGCATGTACAACTTAACACTACTCAGCACACAATCGAGGATTGCCTGTTTCTCAACATGTCAAATACAATACTTTTCACAGTGGATCTGGGAAGTTCGATTATCGGAGGAAACAAACTAACGAAGAGATAGTGCTCCGTAGTTGATAATGTGATGATAGATGAAATACTTACGGAGTGAGGCTCCTGACCTCACTCTGTCACACGAGCAGACTAGCTTCTATTATTATTAGTGCGTAGTGTGGCCACAGAGGCGTTGTCGGCGCTGAAGATTACTGAAGTTGAATCATGGTCTTAATTCTCATTACACTACTTCTTGGATCTTACATTACACCTCTAGATGGTGTAAAGTAAGTACCTCAAAAATCGGCTACATTCCGTAGTCTTCGAAAAGGCTGAAGATCGAAATTTCCACAGACGTGCTTTGAAAAAATATATTTTAGGAGAAAAATTGCCAAAAATCTGTCAGTGGTACACTTAGAAATAAGTATATTATATGACAAACCTTTTTTCTTAAAACAAATCAATTTTTATTAATATTATTTTTAATAATATTATTAATTATTATAATTATGAATAATAATATTTTAATAATAATATTTGCTATTCTCCTTTACCATTTTCCTTTGGCATATCCCTTTGACATTCTCCTTTAACATTCCCTTTAGCATTTCCCTTTTCCATTCCTCTTTACCGTTTCGCTTTGCCATATCCTTTTACCATTCAACTTTGTCATACACCTTCACATTTCCATTTTCCTTTACCATTCCCTTTTACTATTTCCCTTTACCATTGCCGTTCTCTTTACCGTTTCCCTTTGCCATATTCGTTTACCATTTCCCTTTACAATGATTTTCTTTTAGAATGATTTTTCTTTATAATGTGAAGAGTGATGGTTAATAGGGTTTTTTTTAAATTAAAATTGATGTTGAGGATAGGTATTAAGTTTTACATTGTTATTATTATATTTATATTTCTCATTTTTTTTTATCTTTTATCCGTTTTCCTTTTTTTATTATTTATTTCTTTGCGCCCTTTTGTTTCTCGAAAACGAGAATGAAAGTGAGATTTACGTTAGTTGTAAGATAGTTAGAGACATTTTTCCTAGGATTTAAGAAAAACGTGTGTTTGAAATGCGTGAAATTTACAAATAAGTTTATATAAAGCCTAATTTGCGAGTAAATGTTTAATCAATGTATCCACAAGCGAGATGATTGATGCGCACTGAAACGAGTCAAATCAAATTCTAAAAAAAGGGAGAGACAGAACTTTTCTGCTCTCATATTTTATGTTTTTTAATGAACACGTGCGTGAGAAGAGTCGCTGTCCAAAACTCAACCGTGCATCGCTAAGATAGATGCAAAAAGCAGTTCGGAAACGAGTGTTCCGATTTCACTGAACGGGTTAAACGGTGGACATACCTAAGCGGCGCCACCGGAAACTAACCAAATATGTGAACCGAGCGGGACAGCAGGCTTAAACTACCTAGGGGCAAGCCAAAAAATGCTAAGCCTACGGCCTTGTGCCATGAAAAGAAATGGAAACGATAAAGAAAAATGAATCTATAAGAAATGAAACCGAGAGAATTTCAAGATTTCGACTCGTTCGGCGTATGCTCGGCGTTGCTGGTGGTGATAAGTTCTGGGTTTTCGAGAAGTTTCACTAACGTTTAGAAGTTTCCTGGAAATTTTCTGAACTTTCAAGGAATTTTCGCTCTGACGTCATGATAGACGGAAATTTCACGGACCCATCGCGCAGCGATGGGTGCATCGGTCAGATCGCTTCCAGCTTTTGTGAAGACAGGTTGCAGTTCCTCGTTCGAAACCAAATTTCGTTCTTCTGTTCTCAGTATTTGTGATTTTCATACGAGCATTTTCGTTCATTGTGTGACCTACGCTTCGTTCATCTTTTTCTTTTTATCGCTGCTTTATGTAAAATCTTTGAGTGGAAGTTTGTGCCTCGTGTCTTTGTGTTGCATGATCCTTTTGAACTCTCTTGTAACTTTGCACTGTAAAATAAACCCAGATTGCACCTTAATCTCCAACATTTATTCACCTAGTTCCTACTCCGTACAATTGATATATCTAATTTTTTCGGAAACTGTCACTCATAGAAAAAAAGCTTACAACAAAAAATTTGTATTTCGATTAGAGCTAAAATTTTTCATTAAAGCATTTTTTTGAATTTTAAATATTAAATAAGATAAACTTAAAAAACATGATTTTTTATGGTTTTTTTTTTTGGTGATTTCACCACAAAAATCAAATTTCCTCCGATTTTCCCTATCATGTTTGTAATCAGCACGTCAAAATACATAAGTATACGTAGCCTGAAGAAAATTGGAGATTCACCCTTTTCGGAAGTTTATCTTTATTTCTATTTATTGCATTATATTATGCATTGATTTTTAATTTTTTATTTATTTTCACATTTTTAATATTTACTTTTTCATTTCATTAGATTATTTCTTGTTATTTGTTCTGCACCGAAAAATATGAATACGCCTGTTTCTCGGCGGTTACTAAAGTGCTTAAATTTTTATATCCTTAAATTCCAATTTGTTTCCTTATAGTAGCATGAAAGCTCTGAAAATAATCATAATTTTTATGTAATTTTTTTATTTCCATTATTTTTTTTGTACAGTTTTTGAGTTGTCTCAGTGAAATTTTTGTTGTCAGCACAAAATTATTTTGTTGACCCAACCAAATTTTTTTATTCGGCCTTTTTGTTGTTCTACTAACAAAACTGTTTTGCTGACATAGGTATATCTCAGTGTTCAGGTATATCTGTTATTAATTAAACTTACGATAGTGATTACTATAATACGATAGTACCTATTAGAGATATGCGATACCAATACGATACTTACTTCAGTATCAACTACTGTGTTCTCAATATTCCGATACGGTTAATGAAAGAGATGAAATGTGAATTAAATGAAATGAAATGTGATATTTTAGTTATAAAAATAGTACGATATTTCTAACATAATTATGAAATTATCTTACAAGGCAGGACATCTTTTATCTATGTACGGTAATTAAGGTTAAAATTTAACTTTCTTTTCATAACTTGATGATAGAATGACTTACCAGCGGCTTTCATGCACTTTATGAGTTACCACACTATTGTGTTCTTAAGAAGTTGGGTAAAGAATAACAAAACCTGAAGTGTATGAGGGATCAATAATGTTAATGCGCTTTCAACATTCAGCTGCTAAGGATTTCTCAACGTCAAGAGCTTGTTGTGCCAAGACGTTTTGTTCCCAGCGGGAGTTGAAGTTGGGATGAAACTTTACTTGATCGCGATTAATCGATTGGCATTTAGAACAGCCGCTCTGGTCCACAGAATAATGATTTAGCTTACTACAATTTCAACAACGAGGTTAAGAATTCAAAATACAAAAGCGAACAAAAATAACGTAAAGATTATTTTCTCTATAAATTTTAGGAAATAGAATAAGAATAGAAGTAAAATAGTTTAAGGAAGAGGAAAAAATCTTACGCTCGAAATATTCAGACTTAAATCTGACTACAGCCATCATGACGCTTTTAAAATCTCTTTTTTTTTATTTTGATCATGATCATGATCATTTTTTTGATCTACTATTATTTTAAAATCTGATCATACTTAAATGCGTTGAAATCAAATTCAAATGAGCGCGCCATCACCATGACATGCCATGACCCCTCAGTGACGTGTAGAGGGGAAAGACTCGCAGCGCTATCTAACGACCCCGCAAAACAGGATCAAAATATATGTCTGCACAATTTCCTATACACTCAACTTCCCCAATAGTAATGTTCCCAATAGTAACATGTTCCAAATAGTAAAGACATTTCGTTCCCAATAGTAAACAGAATATTTCACAATTAACACTTGATAACTATTGCACATGCGTTGCGATCGGCATTTGATTGGCTGTATTTGTATTTGATGTGACGCATGCGCAATTGATGTGAAATTTGAGGAAAGGAATTTTTTTACTATTGGGAACGACTATGGTTTCGACTTCTTTGCTATAGGGGAAGTCGAGTGTACTAGTGACCACAGCCTGCCTCACTCTTACCATGCTTCGTTCTCCATTTACAACAACCCACCTACCGTCAACTATAGGATCATATTAAACGTTTTTGAAACATTGGACATTTTTTGGAATGTAAGTTGGTCTGACTGGAACGTTTACCTAATATCGTTGTTTGTTGGCTTTTGGAGATTTTGAATGAAAATTAATTTAAAAAATGAATTCGGACAATAAATATTTGTCAATTTCAGTAAAATAAAACAATAAAGATTGAATAAATTTAATTTTAAAATAGTATATATTAAAACATATGGCTTCCTCATAAAGGAAGTTTTGAATCCATAAAAATTTTTGCTTTCAATTTTTCGCCAATTTTTCGACATAATTGAACCTTAGGAATCCGAAAATGAGATTATGAAAAATGTCCGGGCGCGCCTGTGTGTGAGAATGTATATATCATCCTTTACTTTTTCCGTAATAACTCAAAAAGCATTTGAACTAGGGTCACGATATTTGGTGAGATTGTAGTTCTAAGTGATGTCCATAATTGATCAAGTTTATAGTCGGATCGGATGAGGGGTTGAGAGTGAAAGCAGACTAAAAAAATGATAGGAGCTACAATGTATTAAGAAGACTACGGGTAAAAACGGATGAAAAAGGAAATAATAAAAACAAGGATTATATCGTATATTTTAATATAGCTCTATGATAGAGCGATATATAAGAATATAATACGTTTTTCTGTCATAAAGTTATATATAAATATACGATATAATCTTCGATTTTCTCATTTCGGTCTCAACACGCTTTTGCCTGTAGTCTTCTTAACCCATTTTTGCTCCCTCCATTTTCCTAGTATGCTTTTACTGTTAGCCCGTGCGATAAAGAGCAATATTTTTACATTCTCATTGGAGAATGTATTTGATTTGTTAAAATTTGAACCCCTTCCCCTTATATTTTAATAAAAAATTTATTTTGTATAGTATAACTGGAGAAAAATTGAATATAGATTAAAAGTAATATTGAAAAATTTAAAAATTATATCTAATATAATATTTTACACGTTTTTGTCAAATCTCCACGTTTTACGACCTTCTGAACCCGCAAAACATGTTTTTACGAATGTGTCCGAATGCTGAATGTTTATTTTTAATTTTTTATCCGTGTGTTTCATTAGATTTTTAGGAGGCGCATGAATATGCCCCAAATTCTATTTGCCTTAAAATTTATTTGATCGAAATTCAGTTGATCGAAAATCAATTTGCTATAATTTTTATATTACCGAATTATCGTTTGAAATAATTTTTATTTTATCGAATTATAATTTGACATAATTTTCACAATACCGAATTATTATTTAGCATAATTTTTATTTTTCCGAAAAATCATTTGTCCTAATTTTTATTTTTCCGAATAACCATTCGACATAATGTTCATTTTGCCGAACTGCCATTTGTCATAATTTTTATAATACCGAATTACTGTTTAGCATAATTTCTATTTTTCCGAACGAGCATCTAATCTAAAATTCATTTTACTGAAACACAACTTGTCATAATTCTCATCTGACCGAAATCCCAAGTAACAGAAATTTCATTTGTCCTAAAATGGCGCCCGACAATTTTATTAGCTGATTTGAATTTCGCGGTATTATTCAGCCAATAAAATTGTCGGCCGCCATTTTAGGACAGATGAAATTTCTGTTACTTGGGATTTCGGTCAGATGGAAATTATGACAGGTGGTGTTTCGGTAAAATGAATTTTAGGTAAGATGCTCATTCGGTAAAATAAAAATTATGCTAAATAATAATTCGGTATTGTGAAAATTATGTCAAATTATAATTCGATAAAATAAAAATTATGTCAAACGATAATTCGGTAGTATAAAAATTATAGCAAATTGCTATTCGATTAAATGATTATCGGTCAAATAAATTTTAGGAAAAATAGAATTTGGGGCATAATCATGCGCCTCTGAAACCATTTTTTTTTATTTACAAGTTCTATGAACGTACCTTCGTAGTTCCTACTCAAAAAATCAAACAATTTATTCTTATGACTTTTTAATGTAAAAGTATTATCAGAATTATAGCATTTATAAAATTAAAAAATTTAAATTAAAATTAAAATTTTAAGCTAAACAAAACACGATAGAAAAAAAGAGAAGATAGGGAGAACGTTGCTTCTTGCATGCCCTACAAGATTGTCATATCAAGTTATAGAAATTTCTTGAAAAATTGAAAATTCAAATAAGCTAGATAACATGATATACAAATAAAATTGAATCTTTAGCCAGTCTTGTCTTTCTTTGGTCTTCAGTGATTTCTAACTGATTTTAAAGTCAGACTCCGGTCGGTGAGCACGACCTGTAGAGGCGCTGCATTTATTTCTTCACTACAAACAGGAGTTTCTTCATCGACCTCTAACATGCCCATGCAATCTTGTTTCTTACCCGGAATATCTTTTGATTGACACTCGTTGGTTCTTTTAATTTTTCAGATTCTTCTAAAGAGAGATTCTTTACTTCATTTTCTAACGTTTTTATTTCTTCGCCTATACCTTCACCTTGATCAACGATATTCTTCTCCCTATTCATGCAGACAATTATTAGAATACATAAAGAAAATTAGCAAATAAACATGCAAGGCATAACAAAATAAAAAAACCATATCATTCTATTACATATACCTATTATCTAATAAAAATTTCATGCTATGATTTTCAATAAAAATAAAAATTTAAATCGGACGTAATCAATAAAGAAATAAAAATTCTATTCTTTCTATAAATATTTTCGAAAAATTAAAACCATTCTTCGTTGCATTTCTCAGTATTACCTATAAATATAAAAATGGCATTAGTTTACATGACGTCCAATGACCTGAAAAAAAATATGTTATAGAGAAAATTATTATCTCCTGTTATTTTTTATTAGTCTCTGCTTTCTTGGAACAATCCTGTAACATTGATAAGAGAAAACTGATTAACATTATTTCTATTGGTAATAAAAAAATATTTATTTATCACATACCCATGCTTAGAAAACAAATTCCTTTTATACTTGTTGCTCTTGTTTTTATTTTCTCCATAATCTTTTTGCTTTATTAGTTTAGTTTTAGTGGTCTTAGTTCCGACAAATGCACCGTGCTCAGGTATTTTTGGAAGACATTTGCTTGATAGAACACATCTTTTCAATGTTTTCTTTTTTGAATTTTTACCTGCGAGGTAAAACTTACATTAGTTATCAAAGAAATAAAATTATCGCATCAATTTTTGAATACTCAGTATTGTATATTATAATAATTTTCAAAATATATTTGTAGATATACAAAACATTAAATTTTTCAACTCGAACATATTTTAGATTATTTATTTATTTTTCTACTAAACTTCTACTTTAGAGTATAAATAAGTAATATAATATAACATACCCAGGTAGTAGTAGTCCTCAGGTACGAAATGCAATGAGCAAACTTTCATTGTGAGAAAATTTGGCTTTCCCATTTTAAATCTTCTCATCCATTCTGCATGACAATCGACCACTTCTTCATTGCCAAAACTATTAAGAATTTTAATTTTGCCAGCTCCTTTCTTTGGCCAAAAATGAAAAGATAGCTTTCCATTTTCATTGACGCGAGAAGAGCATCCTGGTACGGATCAGAATATTCGATCCTTTGTTGAGGATTTTTTGGGAGTAGTAGTTTCTTCATCCATTTTATTCTATAGATAACATTTTTAGTATTGATATTAATAATTAAAGAGAAAACATAATTAAAAGCATTATTTACCACATACGACTCTTGACGTAACCTTAAAACACCATCCAATATTCTTTTTTATCTACTATGGAAATAAATATTATAGAATGAATACTTACTATTATTGTACTTTGATATGTAAACTAATTATATTCATCAACATTGACGTATGACACTTTTCCTACTTAATTTAAAATATAAATAAACTGTAGTTGCGTGCAAAATAAATGAGTGTCCCCATGCAAGAACAAGACATAGATTTTTCTAGCCCGGTGGCGTTGGCCCCTGACGACTAAAAATCGAAATACGAAATTTTGAATTTTAAAACATAGATTATTGTAGATAATTATATTCCGCATCTTTTTTTCCTTTGCAAAAAGATCATAACTTTTTTAGATTTTTCAAAAATTGCAAAAAACTCTTTTTTTTGAAAGTCAATTTTTAATCCGATTTTTGTCTTCAACTCGTGTTCAAATCCACAGTTTTCGGAATTTATTCATAAAATTTGTAGGAAGCATTCCTTATAGTGTTGTTGTTATGACGGTTAGCGATAAAAATTTTCAACTTTATTCATAACAATATAAAAAATTATTTTCTAGGCTATTTCATAATTCGTTCCACAAAACGTTTGAGCGTTTCGTTTATCGAGGAAAGTTTGAGCAATTAAAAACTTCCTGCGGAGAAGTTGTTCAAAAA
The DNA here is from genome assembly GCA_900474275.1 of Synergus japonicus. Lineage (NCBI taxonomy): Eukaryota > Metazoa > Arthropoda > Insecta > Hymenoptera > Cynipidae > Synergus > Synergus japonicus. The sequence goes on from UCOH01010162.1 coordinate 29,969, forward strand.
TGTACAAAGAAGTTTTCTGCAAAGGCTTTTTTCAAATAAATCAATAGGTAAAAAACTGTGCACGCTAAACTTTAAGCGCACGACTGATCTTCTATGCGTGTATTATGCCGAGTCGAGACGTCTTTCCTTATATGGAAGCGCGATGAACTCGAAAAATAATATACGACTATTATTCAAGTGTTAGAT
>UCOH01010163.1:0-48839 GCA_900474275.1 Synergus japonicus
ATATATATTAAATATATATATATATATATTTATTAATAACAGTTACGCAATGATTTTACATTTGAAAAAATTGCTAATGTAAACATTTTCGATTCTGGTCTACAATTCATTTTTATTTTTTGGTCTTACGACGCAGTGCTGTTTCAGTCGTCTTTGGTGGAGGTATACATGCAAAAACCTCTTATCTCGTTTTGACAACGCAAGACTTTTTTATAAGCATGACTGTTCCCTGAGTTGATAAACAACCTTTTCAGTCTTTACCTTATTATGTCTGCTCACAGCAATACTGCCCTACAACGGAAAAGGAAATATAAGAGTTACTCAAAAGAGTTACTTTAACTTAACAAAATGTAGTTCCAATACTACAATTCTTGAATCTTGATACAAAGAGTTTTTCTTAAATATCTCAATTTGACTTAGACTGTCCACTTATATTAATTTTTCCATTGTAAAGCAGATTATTCGCGCCGAAATTTATTGAGTTTCAAAATTTAAAGGCAAATTCGGATACTAATTCGAACCTGATACGGAGAGACCTCGGTATCCCTAAATTATGTACAATAGTGTGTCAATTAATTTTCCTAGGTAGTTTAACAGTCCTTTTAATAAAAAATAGTCATCGGTGACAATACTTCTAACTTAAAATAATATTGCCTGGTTCGATGCTAAGTATATTCTGCCCTCCAACGGAAAAATTCATGTTATTTAAGTGAAGAAATACAACTTGGAAATCTTTACATCGAGAGACTCCTGAAGTGACTTTGGTCACTTCTTCATAATAATTTGTAATTGCAAAGTAAGAAAAAGCATATAGGATTTACATAAAAGAGTTAATTGAATTTAAAAAAATGTATCCTCATAATAAAATTCTTCGTAAAAATATTTTTGTTTCTTTCAACACTGAATTAGAGTTTTTCCGTTGTAGGGCATTATTCTCCTTCTCGATAATCAAAAGCGCCGTAGACATATTTGTGCACAATTAAAAATATCCTCCGCACGAAACATTAAAAATATATTTCCCTATCAACCAGGCGTTGATATCAGAAAACTGGCTATAACGCTTTCTCGATTGTATCACATTAAAAAGTGGTAAGCTGGAGTAATACAGAATTCAGCATTAGTAACCAATAAATTCATCTTAACATCATAAATATCCTTATAAATAGCAAATATAATATACATATAATCTTTATGTACAAGACTAATAAAATTATCGAGATAGGAATGATGCAACGTTCGTGGCGTGCACGAATCCAAAGGCAACAGCAATTACGTTGCTGAAAATGCATAAGAAACGAGGTGATAAAAGTATTTATTCGACTATAATTGTGGCAAGCCGCTTAGGTCGTTTTCCTGGTTTCTGTTTTCGGTGGAAATTCAATTCTCTTTTGTAAGGTCGTTCCGGGGAATATTCTGGGGAACTGTCAGATTCACTTTCCTGTAATTTTCGTTTCTTGGCTCGAGTAACAGGACCACTTGAATATTTATCGCTGTGATCGTCATGGCGTTCGTCTTGTTCTCGTGATTTAGCTGGAGATTCGCCTGATTCTCGCCTCTCTGAATGATAATAACTTCGAGGAGAATTTGAATCTGAAGAAGAGGAAAGCGAGCTGAGATACTGGTTGATTTTGTCTTCCCTAAAGTCGAAAGTATTTGGTTGTGCAGGTGAGGCTGAACTTGTCGTGGTTATTGTTGCACTTGGAGGTTGTACAACGGAAGGCAATGAGATTGTTGAAGCTGTCGAAGAAACGGAACTGGAACGATTTTTTAATTTTCGACGCTGGGCGAGTTTAGCACCGTCAACTTTACGGAGGCGGAATCCTTCTGGTTTGTCAATTGAACTATTTGTTGAAGAAGGTTCCGAGTTAGAAGCATCAAAACTAGAATTGTTCTCGGCTAACCAGGGATGGAGGGCGAGATCGATGGCAGTTAATCTCTTGGCTGGTTCCTTTGTCAGGAGGCATTTAATCACTTGTTTTCCTAAAGTAGAGACGTGGCTGAGATCCTCTCCATCGAAGTCGATCTCCCCAGATTTAATTTTCGACGCTAGATCAGAAGATTCGAGAGGAAACGGAGGCTTCCCCGACAACATGAAGTAAATAACTGCTCCCAAACTCCAAAGATCACAGCTTTCATCGTAACCCTGCCTTGCAAGAACTTCTGGCGCAGCGTAAGGAAGAGTAAAACAAGGTGTATGTAGAGGTTCACACCCTTCTTTCAACTGCGCTAGTCCAAAATCTATAATCTTGATAGGTGCATCATCACCAGAGTGAGCAAAGATCACGTTCTCTGGTTTAATATCTCGATGTACGACTCCTCTATTATGCATAAACTTTACAGCAGAAGCTAGTTGCCTTGTTATTTTAATAGCTTCTTTTTCAGAAAAGGATTTTGTTCTCTTCAACAACTCTCCACCTTCTAATAATTCCATCACTAAATAAGTGTGCGCTCTATCATGATGTACATCCACCAATTGTACAATATTTGGATGTCCCTGACACGTTCCCAGCAACGAAGCTTCCTTTTCTGAATAGACTCTTCTGCTCACGATTTTTACGGCATATTCCTGTTTCGTTATCCTATGTTTACACCTTCGGCAAATAGAAAAACTTCCATCTCCTAGAGCTCCTTCTCTTGGATCTAATTCGTAATTTTGGAAGAAAGTAGATTCTTCGAAGCACGCAGCCAAAATATCAGAAACTTTTGGTCGTTCGTTTTCCGGGGATCCTTTCACAACATCATCAAAAATAACATTACTCATCACATTATCACTGAAGATAATTGAAGGAGCTACGTATGAGTAACCTCTAAAAAGTTTATCATAATTAGGAGGGACAACCGCAGGGCTATCAGTAGCAACCATCCTTGTAAATTCTTCAGAAAAATTACGAGTATCCAGTTCATGAGTTATTTCAGGCACGAAAGGTGGAGTAATCGTTCGGTTTTTTAGAGCTTCCCAACTAAAAGGTGGTGGTGCTGTCCTGAAGAAGTCGTGTTCCTTAAGTTCTTTTGCGTCCCGTGGTCCTCCTCCTAACCTCTGACGAGGATCCTTAACTAAAAGTTGCGAGATAAAGTTCCGGGCTGCGGGACTCAGATGACTTGGAATTGGTGGCTCCGTTTTTAAAATCCGCCTCGAAATTTCTTGCTGAGTATTCTTCTCGCCATCGACAGTGAAAGGCGAGGCACCTGTTAGTAGTTCGTAGGCCAGGACACCAACGCTCCACCAGTCAACTGCAATGTCATGACCAGCAGAACCTCCCCGTACAACTTCTGGTGCCATGTACTCAATAGTACCGCAAAACGAGTAAGTTCTCGCGTTATTGTCCCTCTCATGGGGCAAGAATTCCTTACTGAGCCCAAAATCTGTCAAGATTATGTGTCCTTCATGATCAAGAAGGATATTTTCTAATTTAATATCTCTGTAGATAATCCCCAGCTTGTGCAGATGTTCCAGGGCTAAAATAATTTCTCCTATATATATTCGAACGTGGTCTTCGCTAAAGCGATCTCGCTGGTAAAGATGTGTGAATAATTCTCCACCACTGACGTAATCTGCAAAACATAAGTTTTTTATTAAACATTTTTAAAAAATCTTATATATTTTTAAAAAGAAATATTAATTCTTTAAATCTTTTTCTTTTTACTAATAAAAATTATCGATCCTTACCTAAAATCAGGTGCAGCTTTGCATCCGTTTGAAAGGCATAATGTAGAGTAACCAAGAAGGGACTATCTCGTACAGCTTCCAAAACTTGTCTCTCAGTCTTTGTGTGCTCTGTCGTCTTTTTCTTCTGGACGATAGATGCTTTTTTCAAAACCTTCATGGCGTATAGACGTCCACTGTCAGCTCCGGTTCTCTTCCGAACAAGAAATACTTTTCCATAGGCTGAAAAATAAATGATTGTTAAAAATTAAAATTTATATTAAAAAGAATAGCTAGGATTAGAAACGATTTTTCGACTTTTTACAGATTCAGTGAATTTTTAAAATTTTATTTCGATTCTATTATGTATTTTATTTTTTCATCAATGACATTTCATTTCTCAGTTTCGTAAACGTGGACTATCACGCGTGCCTGGAGAAAGAAATCCAGCAGTGTAAGAGTAAGTGAAAGTAGAAACATATTGGACGTTTCTATTTCCTTTGTAAATGTTTCCTGTTCTGCTTCACGCAAAATTTTCTTTATAATTTTTAAGCAAATATAAACAAATAATATTAAAAATATTCAAAGCGTCTTTTTATATTTTTGACACAAGCTTTTAATTTTCGCTGCTAAATAGTGATGTCGCTGATTAGTGACATTAGTAAATAAAATAAAAAATAAAAACAACACTCAATCTAATGCAAATTTGCACACTGCACTTCAAACATTTTTACAATTGACATTCTGATATATTTTCTCAAGCTATAAATACTTTAGCTTATCTACAGATAAGACTGTAATGAAATATTCTTGCGATGTGCTCCTACATGACATGTTTATTGTTCCCTCTTTTTTTTATTTACTTCTTTTTTTTAATTTTATGTGGTGAAAGGATATCCTTTTATTATTGTAAATATGTTATGTATAAAATTGAAAGATGTTCTTTCTCAAAAAACTTGTTTAAGAATTGGATGAAAAGAAGTTATCAGGATGAGACATTTTTTCTCGGAACCGATGTCCTTTTACAGATAGTCCTGTGAGTCAAGAGCCTTTCTCACAAGTCTGAACCTGCAGTCTGAACTCCAATCTTCGAAATCCCATAGTTAAAAAACGCCTACTTCTGATAAAACCAAGTAAATATTTGATAAAGAGATTCTGGTCAAGTTCTGGTCCTTTAAAATCGAGGATTGTAATTGTAGATAAACCTTATGTTTCAGACAAGATTAGAAGATGTGATATTTTACATGATAAAGATTTCCAATAGCAGCTAATTTTTCAAAAGTATAATTATGAAAAAGAAAACTTTTCAACAGATTTAATAAAAAAAAAAAAAATTTAACGAAGTATTAATTAAAGAGTAAGTCGAGAAATCGTTTTAGATATAAGATATAAAATATTAAAAATTTTATTGTATAATGTTATTGAAATATATTCTTACCTCCTGTGCCCAGGACTTTGAGCAAGTCAAAATGCGTCATGTCTACTCTCTTTCCGCTTTCCGCTAGATTAACTGCAACATAAAAAAAAACATTTTTGTTATTAATTTACATTCTCAGTTAAAAGAAATTTCAATTTTAAAATAATTTATCTACTAAAAAACGCAAGGTCATTTGACTTAGCCTAAATAAATTCAGATAAAGTTTTGAACCATATTATATGGAACAAAAATGGTACATATTTTTGGTAGCTGATTTTCTTATACGACGCATTTAAGTTTGGTTTCGAATCTTAATCCAAAAAAAGGTTGCCAAGAGTATTTTTTTAGTAAAGAGGAGTAAAATAAATTCAAATAGACTGAAGTAAATTAGAATCGACATTCTAATAAAAAATGGGGGACGGAGAAGAATGAGAATTTTGATGAAAAAAAAGTGTTGTACCTTGACTTGAAGGGCTCTTTTGAACACGTGTCCCAGTCCCTGACCGACAGTCAGAATCTGTGTCAAGGTTCTAGAAGCGGCCATGATCATGCCTTACGATATACATATAAGTAGAGAAGTGTAGGTCCGTATCTTGTCGACTGACCTAGTTATTGTACTTTCTTTGACAACTATAGAGGCTCTTTTCGTTGGATTTGTTCAAAGATTTAACCAGGGCGAGAAACTGGATAGTAACTAGCAACAAAATACCTGGCCCGATGGCGAGAGCTTTAAATCCACCAACTCTCACGTGCTGGTCGCGATTGCAATTGCATGACCCAGATTGCCAGCATTCACTCACTATTTCGTAACGGGACTGACTTTCTTTCGGTTATCTGACTCAGCTACTGTGCATTCTTATTCAAGTTAGGCCCTCCCCAAGAAAAAGTAATTAAATAACTAAAGACTCCTTTTTTAATTCAAAGTGGGTCAATCACCAATTCGGTAGATTAGAGGAATTTAAATCACCAAGGAATTTAAATCTGAAGATAAACTCAGAAATTTAAATCTAAAGATATACCAAAAACTCGTTGGGAAACGATTCGAAAAAGTGGGTTTAAAAGTTTAATTCTGACATCACTATCTCATTTAAAAGAATATCATTTTATTTTTTACTAAATCATTCTGATTTATAAGGTTGCCTAGAATAAAATTCAACTACTTTTAATATTTGGTATCGATATGAAGCTATATTGAAAAAGTTAGGTAAATAATAAAATTATTTTATGAAAGCGAAATTCAAGTTTTTTCTTTCAAAACCTGTTTTATTGTATTTAATAATCCAATTATTTATTATTTTTGTATTTTGATCATAAAATGTGAAACGAAAACTGAAAAGACTTTTGGACTAAACTTATTAGGACGATAACGATAGTGCTAATAGTAAAACCGGTTTTCAAATACCGATACTGTGTGGCACATGTCATATGAAATGATTTAACATTCTACAATCAATTGAAGGTCGTATAAGAAAATTTGTATCTAGCAGAGTTAAAATAATTATATCAAATGCAATTTATCTGATAATATTTATTCCTAATCTTCATTTGACACTAAATGAATGTCTGTAATTATATATATATATATATAGATCACAAAGCTTTTAAGATTTAAAAAGGATTATTGAGTCATTTGTGTTAACTCTAGACTTCAGCTTGTAAATATAAAAATAAGACATTCACCAATGAAACAAATATTTGCTCAAGAAATTTACAAAGAAAAGTTTGTTATTTTTAAATTTCAAACCCTTCTATTTTTAAATTCTCAGATTTAATTTTTGGGAGACGAACACGACATTTTCATATAAATATTTTGCAAATACAAAGCAAACTATTGCGATATTTCAAAATTTGCGACTTTAAGAAGAAAATGGTGTAAAAATCATTTTTAAAAAATTTGGAAATTTGGCATAATTCAAAATATTTGATAAAATCAGAACGAGAAAAGGGAAAGATATATTTCATAACAGTGAAAAGAGGTCCGGAGAATTCCCGGATCCTGATCTTTAAACTGTGAATGCCGTTACCAAGTACCGTACTGAATGCCTCGCACATTCTATACAGCTCACGAAAGCGAACGTGGTACCAGTGCACGTGTTACTAAATAAATTTCGGTGAAGTCTTGGCCAACCAGGATGTGAAATTTTCAGAATATCCAACTTTCCGACTAAAATTCAACTTTCAGGACACACTAATTAAACTTATCTAGATACCCAAAGTTCAGAAAAGAACAACCAATTTCATTTGCAAATATTGATTTTACTTTCAACGAAAGTGAATCTTCTACCTATCAAACCTACTAATCAAACCTACCAATCAATGATTTGGCCTAGAAAGTTCGGTCACACAAAGCAACCAAGTTTCAAAGAATAGATAAAAATTGAAAATTCAAGGTGCGTTGAGTTGAAATGAAATGTGCCTTGTATATTGACTGATAAAAAGCTTTACTGACAGGTAAAAAGTTATATCGACTGGTAAAAACTTTGAAGCTGAGTTTGAGGAACAAGGACCATAATGCAGGACAAAAAATGAATTTTATAACTCGCATTTAAGTGGGAGTTAGAAAATGTTATATAAAACTGAGTAGAGGGAAGACCTTTGTCTCTAACCGTGTATAATGTGCTCAACAGACTGTCTATTCCAAAATATATGATGGCATTACGCAATGGGTGTAGAGCAGAGAGCAACGTGTAATGAACGAGTCGACATTGCGATGTTCATTCCATATTACATATAACATCAAGTTGTCCAAATTCCTTCCATAAACTAGGATGCAAAGTACTTCCTCTTTTCAAGACTACCACTTTGATCTACTTTCAAAAACGAACTTCCAGAAAATCACTAAAATACTATTTCAAGACTTCATTGGGTTGAACCTTCAGACTACTCAGACGAATTTTTTTTTCATCAAAGATTTCTCATCAACGATTAAAAATATTGTTTGCACAAAAATTTCACTTGCTTTCTGTTGCAATAAAGAATATATCATTATAGGTATATTACATATTATAAAGAATATAATATTTTTTGAAGAAAAAACATTGAGTAGGCAGGCGTCTGCAACTTAAAAGTTCTAGACGTTCAAATAAACAATCAGAACTTAAACCACACTTCAAATCTAGAATTAAATTTTCCACGACAAATGTATAATCTAATTTTTTTACAGTAAAAAAATGATGATAAAACTTTCATGTGGAAGAAAAAACAGAGACTGAAGAGAAGTAAAAATGAAGAAACACAAAACCTCTGGAATAATAGATAAGGCATTATCTAATAATGCAAGATTTGCGGAAGATGAAAAATTATGACATAATATATAGACTACAAGCATTGTTATTATATTGCGTCACAGAAAGGCAATAAAAAAGGAGCACGTGTATCCGACAAGGAAAATACCTCTGTGGATTGTATTTTTTATGAAAGTTTGCATTTTCGTGTGTAATAAATATTCAAAGTCACTTGAAGACTGCGTTAGTTTATGTTTCGTTTTCCATTGCGCAAATTGTGCCAATGAATAAACTTCTTTTTATGCAAAAGTTCTCAGCGCGTGAAGGAAATTCGACTCAATCGATAATTAAAATCAAGAGCAAGAACGTGATTTTGGATAGTTTAAATTTCGCAATATTGTTTGGGCCCAATTCGTCAAATCTGTTGAAACTTTTGTTCGTTACTATCAGAGTCGTAAGTAGGGCGTAAACTGCACCGCCATGCTCACCCAGCTTTGTAGGTCGAGGAATTTTTGTTAATACATATAAAATAAAAGTAAACTTAATTTTTTTATTACATATTATTAATTATAAAATTTTAGAGATAGTCTATGACTAGATGTAAAATTAACAGAGATTTTGTATTATAATTTTGATTTAAAATTTAGTGGGTCATGATGAATCGTATTTTAAAAAGATTAATATGTATTAATGTAAGTCTGAATCAGAAAAGATCGTGCCATCGCGATTGTTTACAATTTTTTGTCGCCAAATGCGACACGTGACATGTGCAAAACAAATTATTGTACTTCAGGCAGTTTCACGCATGTGTTTTTAATTTAAAAACAAATAAATGTGTATGAATTTTGCATCGGAAATTCGAGAAGACCTTCAATTAAATTGCTTGCGCAATTAAATTCTTCCGCCATTGTCTAAAAAGTTGAATTTTTTGCTTTCGCTGATTGCTAAAAATTTTCAATTAAATATAGGTTGTAAGTATAATCCAAATGTAAAAATTTGTTTTAAGTATTTATAACATTCATTTTACTCTGAATAAAATAAATTAATCTTTTTTTTGGAAGCTAAGTTTGCAGCGTCAATGTTGAGGTAGCAATGTGAAAGTTTTGTAAATATCAGCTCATTTCGCTGAAAAAGCATCAAAATGAATAAATCGTAAAAATAATTTCACAGTCATTCGTCCCAGTTTGCCTTGCACTCGCAAAACAGAGGCTTCTGATATTTTTGTCCGAAATAACTTCTGCACTTGAAACAAAGAAATTTTATTCTTGGAGAAAAACGACTTTAGATCATTCACATTAAGTCCAATGGTCTTGTATTTGAAGACTTTATACTTAATACAAAGAGAATTCTTTGGTCCCAGAAGCATCTTTTCATTCAAAAAGCCAGAATCTTGAGCCCATTTTTGATTAAAGAAAAGAGAACCAAAAATAATTTCCTATCAAGTTTACGAAATTTCAATTTCCTTCAAGGCATCTAATATTCAAATTGAATTTCTTGCAATTTTGTACGATGAATGAGTAACAGGTTTTTTTCCTAACACTGCGATTCTAAGAGGAGCCAGAATTGCGTAGGTGCAGGTGAATCTCGAAATCAATTTAGATGGAAAAGTAGAACGAATCCTTCAATCCCCATGTGTCTCTTTAAATAAATAAACAAAAAATTTCAGTATTGAAAAAGGTACATTATTTAAAATTAATTCATCTAATAGACTTAGCAAAATAAAAATAGTTACAAAAATGGCAGTTCTTCAAGGAATTTTTCTTAGAGACAAAAGAAAAAATGTTAAATCATTTGACATCTTTCAGGATCAATATTTAATTAAGAAATAAGTCTTGTTAAGTAAAACTTTTTAATATTTAATTAAAGAATAAGTTCTGCAGGATAAACCTTTTATTTTTATTTGAATTATTATGTAAATCTGTATAATAATAGCCAATTGTTTGAAAGATTACGAAACAAGAAATTTAGAATAACCGCTAACAATAAAATTATGATATAATATTTTAAAATATGAGATCCTCAAATAATGTATTTTAAACGATGTCAAAGTAAAACTTGTTTAATTGCTTTTAAATTGTTTTAAAAGTTTTTATCTGTCTTATTAATGATTGCCTCTAGCAAACTGCTACTACACGATATAAGCACATTCTGCTACGTGAAGAAGGAACTTATGTTACAACTCGTCGAATTTCGCTGAACAGGGGAGGTTGCTAGGAAAATATCGACAGGATAAAAATCTACTCCCTAGAATCTATTCCGGGGTTGGAACCCATCCAGCGACATTAAATAAACTTTAAATGAATGTAAAAGCTCAAAGTTTAAGATGAAAACGGTAAATTTAATATTTGTCATTTTCTCGATTAAAAATAATATATAATTTGAAAAAGATGAGGAGTTCTCTTGTGAAAATTTAATTTACAAAATTGCGAGCAAAATTGTAGAGTTCAACTTTCCATCACGTTTTGCGTTGAAAGTAGAGATTAGCTAGTTGTTAATTATATGCCTACAAGGCAACTTTAAAAACTGGCGTGACCAAAGAACTTTGATATTTCATTTCAATTTCAATTCCTAAAAATAATTCTAATAAATCGAATTCTTAGGAATAAAATGAATTTATCCTAATTTCTGATAAGTTTCTTCGAATACGATTAGAATATTTATCAATTGGGTGCGTTTCTTCGAAAAATATTTTCAATGTATTCTTAATAATTTCTTGGTTTCTTCATATTTTTCTTCTCGAAATTGATTGACAACAGATGATGGAAAACTTCTATTATACAGTGTGGACTTTTTTCCTGGAGGAGCTTAAAAATATTTTACTTCCACTTGTAGTTTCAGTTTTCCTCATTTTGAATTTTATTTCCTGTCTGATAATTTTTCTCCAAATATAAAATCAATAAAGGCTTCATTTCAAATGAGACCCCCCAGTGGGCAAACTATATTAGAATCGTTTTTGGAACGTTTCCTTTTGCCTTTTCGTTTCATCCTTTCGCCAAGTAGAGTCAACTGTAAGCTTGATAAGCAAAGAAGCAAATTACATTTCCAAAATTGAAAAACAATTTTACATTGCAACAGACTAAAAAACGACCCAAATTGAAAAAGCAACGAATTTAGGTCGCTCGATAACGGGTTTCACTGAGTGTAACGGTGGTATTATCCAACTGCGTTGATCCTTTTCGCTGCTCTTTCGAAGACAGAAAGAAGAATACACTCCAAAAAAGAGTTCGAAATTCGCACAATAATTTTATCAAGAAGCTTTGAAAATGATGATTTTGTATTTAAAATCTAATTTCGAAAAGGGAAATATCGAGAGATCTGTGCAAGCCCATAAAATGCATCGATCTACTGCAAAAAAGTGCATTAATATAAAGAGTACTAATGTATCTTCGTTATCACGTATCTTAAATTGCTCTCTTTATTTAAATTAATTATCGAACCATTTGAATCACTAATCGTCCCTAGATCTACAAAAATCATTCACCGTTGTCCTTGAAGATAATGAGATAATCGATATAGAAAATAATATAAAATACCTTGGGAACTTTATCATGACAAAATCTAAAACATTTTTTCAATGTATATAAAAAGTAAAAACGATTTCTATAACTGAAAGCGAGCAAAATGGAATTACTAAATATGACAGTAGTGGAAATTGAAAATGTCAAGCACTTCAAAGTGATCAATATCGATTGAATTTCAAGCCAGCAAAAATAAAAGACGTCAAGCTTGACCCGTTCAAAGATAAAATTAAAAAAAAAAGTTTAAGACTAAAGAAAGTCAGAATTTTTAAATTACAGTAGTGATAGTAGTTTCAGAAGGAAATATTCAAATTTGAAATATGTATGTAGTTGGAATTTGCTTTTTTTTAAACAGGTCTAATTTCAGTAATGGAAGACTAGAAAATTATTTTTAGTGGAGTAAAAAGAGGTTTAAAAAACTATTTCGTCCATATTAGCATCTCTGGTTTCAGACTGGTTTTTCTACGGCCCTGAAAACACACAGGCTATACAATGACGAAAGTTCACTACACATGCTGGTTAATGAGTGATAAATACACGGGTTTCCCCCTCTTCAATTCATCCCCACTTAGTTCTCTCGTGGGTTTTCCTTCTCCTAGTTCACGTGGCAAAGACCATATGGTTATGATCCATAAACACGCATAAGTAGTTGATTATGTTTTTAAAACCCATCTTTTATTCTTACTAAAGGACAAAATCACAAAAATCAAGTTCATTTCAATTAAAACAAAAAATACCAGGTCAACTGAGTTATCCCTTCTCTAAAACCTAACGTGCAATCAATGATTACGAAACTTTTACACATGTGTCTCTTTAATGAGGTTTTAAATATGATCCTATATCCATTCCAACATTTTTTCTCTTGGATAATTTTTAAAACTGATTATAATTGTTTACAGCTTTTGAAAATTCCTTTACTTTAATTTAACTACAAAGCAAAAGGTTTTAACAAATACATTTTTAACAAATTGTGGTACATTGAGTGAAAGAACTTCAACTTTCAATTCAAGGATTATCACATCTTATCGTTGAGGTTTTTTCAAGTTTAAGACTTATTAATTCTGCCTGCTAAAACGTCAGTGAATCATGTTTCATTCAATTGCCAAGTCCATTTTTAAATTTAAATTTCTGAGTGCCTCTTGGAATTTGAAATATAAAACAAATTCTGAATAAAATAATTTCAATATTCAAAATTCAGTAGCTCCATATTTTAATTTCTAAATTAATTTTTTCTTCAAGTTTACAATTCTAATGATACATGACATTTCTCAATAACTTTTGGATCTATTCCAAGTTCAACAAACAATTTTATCTTCTCTATAATTGTGGTTTTTTGTTCCAAATGTCTGCAAATAACGAGGTAGCTTTCTATTGAATACTTTTAAAAACATCTTTACTTTGAAGTTTGTACCACAATTTATCAATTCTTCCAGGAAAAACATGTTTTCATGTTTTCAAATACATTTTGTTTTGGACGTTTTAAGATAAATTAGAATACTTTTGTTCAATGCCAAAGAATATTCTAATGCTCCTTTTGTCCAAAATCGGGTTTTGAAGAATGACATTTTGCCTCGAGGATCTTTTATCTGATTCAATTCGTTCCAAAGATTACACTATTCAAATTATTTTCAGTAGCTATAGAAATTGTTTAAGATGATAAGACAAGTTTGCGATTGAGAAATAATCCGTAGTTCAAACTTTTCAAGAAGTGCTTCAAACGAACTTTGAAAGTACGTTTCAAATCGGCTACTAATAATAAAAGGTAGAACCGATAAATGTTATCAACCATATGTAGTTTGAGATAGAACAATTTCTCAAATATTTCACATGCTAAGTAAATATATTATGAAGATAATGAATTTTGAAGAAACATTAATACAATTATACTCATGCAAAGATCTGGTCTTCAGATTCAATCATATCAAAGCTTAAGCAATTTTGAAACTTGAATATTACTCTGTGGTAAATTTATTTCTTGCTCTCCATAAATTATGCTTTCTAACTGCTCTGATAGCGTTTCCTGATCAAGGAGAAAAGTCGATTCAATGGCTTTAACTTGGTTATAGTTTCCAAACCATGAATAATGAACGAAATTATTCTACAAAGTGTAAAATAATCTATAAATATTCTAGAATTACAAACCAATGAACAAAATATTGAACTTTCTTTTCACGGTTTACATCCTAAGATGGAATTCTTCACGCAAGTAATTTTAAATCGAATGTTTGTGTAACAAAATCTTAAGATTCTATCATGTCTGATTTCAGTATATAAATGTATTAAATTAATTTCCTAACTTTCCCCTAGAAATGCTGTATTTATTATCTCATGTGCGGGGTTTCACTAACAAGAAACACTTTTATCACGTTTCTTGGATATAAAAGAGAGTGATCAGAAAGGTAGGAGAAGACCTCGGAGAAGACTCTTCATTTGATTTAGGTCACCGTGTTACATCACAAGAATTCAAATTTATGTGTATTCTTTTAAAAATGTTTCTTCATTTTCCAATAACCTGCGAGGATTTTCAATTCTAAAATCTATATCAAACAACTAATTTTTCATCAAATTAATGGACAATATAAAAAAAGTTCATGAGAGTGTATGGGAAATCAATTGATCATTAATTCCATTTGCAATCGACCTTTAGTTTCAGTTGACTAGATTATTAATTTTATTTTGCTTCAACCTTGAAAACATTTAACCGTTAAAATTTTACATTATTTCTCTCAATCATGATCTGTTACGAGAATTAATTAAATAAATAAAATTCTAAATAAAATCATATTTTTATAAATAAAATCAATTTATAATAAATTCTTAACAATTTAAAAACTAGAGAAAGAAATATCCTTTTAGATCATGGTTTGGTAAATGGGTAAATAATTGTACAAATGGGCGGTCTTAGAAGGACCCTCAGAAGGATCAAACTAAGACGCTAAAGTTTCTATACCTATAAGTACTTCCGTGAAAATCATTCCCTTTGCAATTCTGACTCACGAGGAAAGTTTACTATCTCCAGTTAAAGGATAATTGTAAATTATATACATTGTAAAATATTATTTAAATTCTTGAGTGACTAATTTTTCAAATAATATTTCTGAGAGAGGATTACTACTACTTTTATGAGCTTTGAAAACTTTCAACTTGAATTCTTCAAACACGTGCTCTGTTTATATTTGGACAGAAGTATATTTTCAAACTGGGAAAGTGAATTTAGATCGCTGACCCATAAAAAATAAATTTAGCTTTGAGAAGAGCTGCATCTTATGCCTTGAATCAATTCAAAAAATACTAAACTTGATTTAAATTCTAATAAGCAATAAAAATTAAGTTTTAGTTAGAAATGTTGGTGGACAAAAAGTAATTAGGTACAAAAGAATTTTTTGATGAAGAAATAAAATTTCAATGCCGTTTTTAGAGTGCACCGCTTTTTGCTACTGACACGTGTAAATGTCGTTGCGTACAATTACATAATACGTTGATTATTACTTAACGCAGTAACGATCGGGTTAAAAATAATTACACTGCCAGATATACAAAGGTCAGATAATAAATGAATTAAAATGTTTAGATTGTAATTTCATATTCTTTAAGTTTCTTTAAAAAAATTTATCGTTAATCAATCAGATTATTTTACCATCAAAATTAATTCCACTGGAATTGGACTAATTATTTAGTAATTTAGGTTAAGTATTTCGTGATGTCTTTTTCAAAATCAATAGTTACGTACCAAAGAATTAATGATTAATGTCAATTGTCGAATTAATGTTGTTTAATATAAACTAAGATTTTCAAATTCAATTAAATTTAAATAGGAATAATTATTTCCTAAGAAATAGAATTGCGGTCATCTGTTATAGGCGAAGTCAGTACTCGCGTCAACAATTAACATAAAATTATTGCTGGCATGATCATCGTGAAAAACTAACGAGAGTTGCCAACTTTTGTTACACGTGCTGAGTTGCCTTGCAACTCACTCAAACATTTCCATCGATTCAAGAATCAACAGAGGCTCTAACAAATTTTAAATTGATTCTCTATTTCTAGAACCAATTACTTAAATTAAGCATTCATAAATTGAAATGAAAAGTAATTTTCGAGCCAACAGCATCAGTTTTCGAAACCACTATCATCAAATTTAAAAATCAGCACCAATTCATTACCTAGATTAAACAAACTTCAGAACCAATCCCCTAAATCCAAAAGATAATACAAATTCTTGGAGATAGCAATCAATCTCGATATTTGACAACATCTAACAATATCTGACATTGATCCTGACACGTGTTGATTGCGAGACAAAGACGAGTTTCTGAGATAACTATACAAGAGACAAATATGGGAGAATCTTTTACCTTTTTTACATTGATGGTCCTGGGTATCCGGATCAGGAGATGCGGGGGAATCCTGAACACCTAATTCACCGATGCCATTTCTAAGATCATATGATCTAGAACACCATTGCTTGTCTTCCGAGCTCTCTACAGAGATCGGGTGTTCTTCGTAGGAGGCGATCTCGATGTCGCTACTATACCCGAAATAGGCACTCTCGAACTCCGGATTTTTCATTCTGACTAAGTTTACACACTACAAAACTTTGAACAAAATCTGCCTCGATTAGGAAAGCAGAAGCACTTTAACGTATTTCACTGATTTAACACTCTTGGATTTCAATTTTCCAAGTCTCATAGTCACTGTTTCGAAATTTGTCTAATTTACTCGTAGAATTTACAAAATGGTAAATCCCCTTTCTTCTATCACTTGACTCTCCGATTGCAGAACGGTGATTAATTATGATCAACTATTGCCACCACTTGCTTCTGACGCAATGCGGTCAGCTACGTTCTTCACTGGCACTCGATAAACAAAGCTTCCAGCAAACAGCTGAACAAAATAGAATTAGCTAAATAAGTTTGTTTTAACTACGAACACAACAAATTGAGAAACTCCTGACGTTTAATTTGCGTCAGAATTAAACGATCCTCAAAATCTTGAAGATACTTTTGAGAAAACAAAAGTTGCTCTAATTTGTGATTAGAATTCCAATAGAACCTAAGGACTGGCAGTTTAGTGAGAGTCGCGGAAAACGGAATCGTGTTTATCCTACTGACACATTTTCCACTAGCGGACGGACCCTGTTACATGACCTTCGTACGTCTGCTTCTCGAAGTTGATCAAGATAGTCTAGATTCTATAGACATGTGCAGGAATCGATATTTCAAACCGGAACGTTTTAGTAAAACTGATCACTCACTAATCACTATAGTCAAGACCTTGCAAATTTCGTAATCAAACACAATTGTAACGTAGTTATATTTTCTAAAGAAGAGGTGTCCTGATTCTCAAGACTTGATCTCAATCTTGGAGAACACGTCCTTGAAGATCTGCTTTTCTCTTCTGACGTTGATATTTGAGGAATTGATCCAGCTCTTGATGAACTAGAAGGTATTATTTTTTATCTACGTCCTACTTTTTTGTTACAACACTTTGTCGTTTTCAGTAGTCTTTTTTTCTAGGTATGAGGGTTCTGTATTTTTATCGCTGGCCTTCGCAATTCTTTTCCGCCTTTGGAGCGAGGTCTCGGAAACGATCCGATAAGACGGAAGAATTGTGATCACTAATTGTGAATCGCGAAAGCGAAAGTCCTTTTGCAGGACTCAAAAAAGTTTCACTTTCACTGGGTAATGATGAAGCCCGATCGCGTATCCGTATCTGATATACACTCAAGAACTAAAACTCTGAAGAGGCACTGACTGGTTTAATTTCAAGTTTCAACTTTGTTCAAACTAGGTTGATGTTCTCAACGTGGTTGAAACTCACCGAATGAACTGACCTGACTGACTAGCTGACTAGCTTGCCGTAATTCGACTACCTGAATATAAGGGATAGGTCGCACACACCGCTGCGTGCGACATCCAGCTGCCGACTGGCAGGGGAAGGATAGGAGCCGCCCCCTCTTCGAGTTTAAATACAGCATGCTCTCTCCCCTCCCATCCCATTGGTCTATCAGCTGATTCGGAAAACAAGAAGGCATGCGTTTCAGCCCTCTCCGCAGGTTATAGGAATCGACGAATTATCTATTGGCTACTTCTAGGAGTAAAGGTGTAATTCAGTCAGGGTTGCCAAGCAAAGTTAGATTTTAGACCTAGATCTAGACTCCAGACTCGTTGCAGAGAAGATTATGTATGTTTTTCTAATCTATTAGGAAGAATTCAGAATACACGAGGATGCTAGGTGAAAATCGATACCTTTAGAATAGAAAATTAATTAATAAATTAAGGGTGCTGGAGAAACTATGGTTGAACCTGTGACCCAGACTATTCAGGACTAAACTCGCTGGATTTGAAGTTCAAAGACCCCTCGGAATTCAGAATGCACCCCTATGTTCTGTATCAGCTGATCGCTTCCTGCATCTGAACTTATACAGGAGCCGTCTCTACTTTCTGTGAAGTCGGAATACTCCGAAATGTTTCCTGAAACATTTTGTTCATGAGACACTATGTAAAATTTTCTCCTTTTGTTTAAAAGTCAAGATATTTTTTTTTGCAAATGAAATAAGAAGAGAATTTATTAACTCAGTTTCGTATTTATGCCTTTCATGAACGATAGAAAAGACTTGGTGAAATCGATCACTTATTCAGCTATAGTAAGAAATTCTTCTTCAGTATAAGAAAAGACCCCGCACAAAATCTATAGCAAAAATATTTCCGTCAAATTGGCTGTAACTTTAAAAAAATAATGTCCTCGAAATTCTGAACAAAAGTTTCCTATGGCAAAACAAGATCCTATGACTAGTTTCCGAGATATGGGGTCTAGAAATACCAGATTTTAAAATAATTTTCCTAAATGATAACATACGAAAATATTTTGGCCATAGGTTTTGTGCGGGGTCCGCAAATTGCAATTAGCTTGGATCTATTTATTAATCTATTATTTATTATCTATTTACTTTAGAAATTCAGTGAGTAGGATATAAATTATCCTTAACTGCTGCCTATTTTAGACCAACAACAAATATCTATTTACAAGAGATTTCTTGTAATTTCTTGAAATGGCCACCTCGAAATGAGCTTATATATTCTTACTCATCGTACTATGTATACGACCAATTCTACCCTCAGTTTTATCGGTAACTTGAGTTTAGTACAGCCATAAATACACACAAATTATTTGTGCAGGTATAGTTTAGTTGTAAGCTTTGGTCACTCTAAACACGGGGAAAATTCTAGATACTATCTGAACTCTCAGTCTTGAAAGTTCACAATAAGGCACAATGCAATTGTTTACTTCTCTGGAATTCCCCAACGCGTCAAAACTAATAGAAAAATCCCCTGCGGAGAGCATCTGGCAAGACAAACCTTTTCAAAATTAGAGGACCTACTCATAAATATATCTAATATCCAAATACTGGGATTATAATATAAAACTTAATCCTCCTGTCGTCGCGTCTAATGTCAAATTTGTTCAAAATGAAAGGATCTAGTCATAAAGTTATTTATTAGCAAAATACTGAGTACCTGAGAATGTAAAAGGAAAGTAATCCTCATGGCGCCGTTTCTTAGGGCTAGACTAATCTCTAAATTTCCCTCAAGTAAATATTTTGCACCTTTCAAAATTCTGAGAAATTGAAATAAAATAAGTATAAACAAGAATATTTATTATTAACAACAAAAAACTAAGTTGATAGTTCGCGAAACGTGTAAATATTGAATACTATACTGGATAAAAACACTCCATGTGATTCTTTGACCTCTTCCTAAGCTGGATTATCCAGTCTTTTAATAATGGAACACATACTGAATTTATGAAGCAAATAGAATGCAAACACAATAACTATTAAGGTCAGATCAGGTCTACTAGTTTTTTTAGTGAATGTTAATATTATTTATAAAATTAAATGTTTAAAGGTATATCATACTTATCAATTTGCAATTCAGTATCTCAAACTTGTTTACCAGACATAATTAGGGTGGCGATTCGGAACTGGGAAAGAATAAAAAAAAAACTTACATTTGGTGATTACTTTTTTTCGAAAAATAAAAAAAAAACGAAATCGAAAAAAAGAGTTTTGTTAATTAAAAAAAAAATAGTCCTCGCTAAACGGTTTCATGTTCTTTATCAGTCCTCAAAGTTCAGCGAAAAGAATCCATTATTTGAGGTAAAAAAAAGTTTGAGAAACTCAATTACTACAATGAATTACTAGAATGATATGCCCTTAATTTACATTGTAAATATCTGCCAACTGGAAATATTTACATATGTAGAAATATATGCGGAAATAAGCTCAAATTCTGAGTGAAGTTCCACGTGCACTTTACATGTGGATATTTTCACCTGAGTAGATTGTACAGCGAATACGTATGATTAACATAAAACAATTATGTGTTTAAGCATATGTTCAATATTACTATAAATTAAAAATCTCAAGTGTTGCTCTTATTAGAGAAACACAAAAGACGCGTGTTGAAGAAATGAAGTTAAACTCGATACTTAAATGGGATTACATAATCTCCAGATTAGTGGGGTTTACAATCCTATGTATGTACGTATGTATGTATTATCCTTTCGAAGAATGCGAGATTTAGTGCTGACCAGGCATGTACAAAAGGTTTAAACTCATGCGTCTAAAGTCTAATTAAACTTTAACTCAAGTCAGCAAGCTATTTCAATCAGTGTTTGCTTCATTTTCGATGCTTAAGATCCGGTTCATGCAAATGTTTAAACGTAATTATTCAAGGGCGAAGTATTTAACATTTAACTGAATGCTGCTAGTAATTATTTGCAGGAATAAATCATTGTCAGTACTCTTTGACTTGTGCACATCATTTTGAAAAATACTGATGCAGAACTTTATCATGCATCCTAAAAATTGTTTAATGAATATTGATATTTCAGGAATCAATAATTCATTGATATCTTTTAAGTTCTAAAATCTTTTCAATAGACATTTTTGTGGAAATTCAGAGTAGAAATATTTCTACATACCATAAGTTAGGACGTGGGTGACTGTGGTATCTGTGCAGGTGGTGTTTGAAGAAACCGCTGGTAGTGGGGGTAGTAGAAGGGGAGGCTGCATAGTAGTCTCCTCCATCTCGAACTTTTTTGTCAAATTCGACACCTGCGAAGCCTGCAGACTAGGGGGTGAGACTCGCCAGCGAGTACCTGAAAGAAGATTTTTCTTCAGACTCTTTAGGTTTCCATATTATTTTACAAAATTTGAATCATGAACATCTGGTTTGCAGACTTTTTTCACTTCTATTCAGATCAAAGGGTTCTGAGAGGTGTGTTAAGTTGGCACAACACTATTGTCAGATTAACATATAAACAATGTCATAATTTAAGGCTCATTTAATGCCCTATTCCGAAATTTAATGCTCAACGTTTATTATTAAAAAAAGCTGATTGCGCTAGCTTAACGTTAAGCTGGCACAACCGTACACGTAAAAAATTAATTTATTCATTTCTGATAAGGCCATAATTTAAGGCTCATTTAAGGCTCTTCAAATTTCCAAGGCCGGATTTTGTCAGATTTTTTTTTTTTTTATAAAAAAAAGCTAATTGCGCTAGCTTAACGTTAAGCTAGCATAACCGTACACATAAAAAATTAATTTATTCATTTCTGATAAGGCCATAATTTAAGGCTCATTTAAGGCTCTTCAAATATCAAAGGCTGGATTTTGTAATATTTTTTTTTTTTATAAGAAAAAGCTGATTTTGCTAGCTTAACGTTAAGCGGGCTCCACCGTACCTGTAAAACCCGTTAAAAAATTAAATAACGCATTTTTAATAAGGCCATAATTTCAGGCTCATTTAAGGCTCTAGAAATATCAAAGAACGGAAGTTGTCCGATTTTTTGATTATTAGTTTTTTTTTTAAACAAATGTGTGTTGTGCCAGCTTAACGTTGTGGAAAATCCAAGAATGAGTGAATTAAATCAAATTTTACCTCTGGCATAATTTAAGGCTCATTTAAGGCTCCAGAAATATCGAGAGAAAAGTTGAAAAAAAATTGTTTAAACAATTTTTTGAAAAATTCATTTTAACAACTCGTTTCTAATACCAACAATTAAAGCTCATTTAAGGCTCTAGATATATCAAAGAACGGAAGTTGTCCGATTTTTTGATTATTGGTTTTTTTTTTAAAACAAATATGTGTTGTGCCACCTCAACGTTGTTGAGCATTAAATTTCGGATTAGGGCATTAAATGAGCCTTAAATGAGCCTTAAATGAGCCTTAAATGAGCCTTAAATTATGACATTGTTTATATGATAATATGACAATAGTGTTGTGCCAACTTAACACACCTGGTTCTGAACACTTAAATTGTAAGTTTTAATTCTAAGAAGTTTAATAACAACGAATTTAGTTTATCAATGTATCAGAACTTTTGAACGTTCAAATAGATGAAATATTTTTTCCCAATTGTATTGTATCCAAAAATATATTGTTCCAACGTACAATAAAAATAGGCATAACAAGTTTATTTCATATAGAATAATTATCAATGCAAATGAATAAGAGTTTTCAAACTTTTTTAGTTTAAAATACAAACAAATAAAATTAAGGATCTCAAAAAGTTAAAATTGCTCATTTATAAACTCTGTAATAAATAATAGAAATAAAAGGTTTTTTTATTTGATCAATTGAAATAACTTTTAAAATACATATATAAAATTGAAAGTTTGATAGAAGTTTGATTCTTAGCATATTAAAAGATATATAAAAGAGAAATTTTTAGAAATAGTTGTAAAAATGGAAAATTGTTCTACCCCCCTCCCCCAAAGAAACAATTTAACGATTGCTTTAGTGAATTGGATTTTTTTAAAGAATAAGACTCCAATTAAATAGAAACTTTTACATTCTTTCTAGACATTTCTCCATCGTACCGAAATTTTTGAGATTATGTTGCAATATTTTTAACAATGCGACTACATGTCCGGCTAGACAGACGTTTTTGACACAATTAATTTATCCGGCTGCAGTACAGTGTACATTGCCAGTAGCCGGACAAATTTAACTAAAATAATTCGACAGCTAGTTTTTATTTATATTATACTTAGACCCCGCTCACGGAATTTTGTTACTTATTCGATTCTATCAATTCAAGCTATATTGAAGAAAAAAAGGAAGAAAAAGGGGAATATTATTATTTCTACACTAATTAAAAGGCGAATTCAAAGTAAAGAAGTAGAGGGAAACTTGTGAAGACGAAATGTGGATCATGGTTCTAATATATGTAAATCTCTTTTTTTCTATGTATTTTCAGGATTTATAAAGAAGAAAGTCATTTAGAGAAGTGGTAAATCTAGAGTCTGTAGACACTAGACGATATGGAAGGAGTCGGTTGGGGTTTTCCGGGGAAAGATTAAGTATAGAAATATATCCTAATTGTAGGTAGGATTTTCGGAACAAAGCTATTCAAGTATTTGCTTACAGCAAGTTCAGGAAAATCGGTATTTGTAAAATTTAGAACGTCGACCGTTGCAATGACCGCACTTAATGTTGTGAATACCGCGAGTTACCTGAGGGTAATAAATCTAAGACTTAGGAACATCCCGAATGACAATTAGCAATTTGGTAATTGCAAGATCAATCACCCTCAACATTTAATAGAATAGGTGCAACTAAATTGTAAAACCCAGATTATATCCAATAATTTTTACCATGAATAGTTGGTGTCACCAGAGGATAATAATCAGTAGGCGGCGAAAACATACCTGGAACAAATCCAGGTATGAAAAATCCATACCTCGAACACTGACTGGAAAAATCACGACTTAATGATAAAACATTAAATGAGTTAATCTCTAGAAACGATTTACGAAGAAAAACTTGTTATATGTTTTTAGATAGCAGAGAATATATTTCTTATAACCCATTTAAAAAAAAAATGATTTTATTCCCCTCCCCCTCCCTCCTTTCCGCGGAAAATAAAATTCCATATCTCCAAAATGTGGGCAGCGCCGACCCTGGTTATAAATCTAAATATTAGGAACATCTGGAAATATACAACTTTTGTTTAAAACATTAAAATTACCAATATATAAAATGTTCCCCTCTTTCTTCGTTTTTTTCCTTTCAATACATCTTTCATTAATAGAATCAAATAAGTAACGAAAATTGGTCAGCGTGGTCCAAGTATAATCTTTGTCGCGCTTAGGGATTTAATTTAAATGCTATAAAATTAATATTATTCGAATGTAAAATATAAATAAAAATTTAGAACTACCGCCATAACAATAAAAAGATGAACAAATTTCTTTTCACTTTATCAAATGAATAGGGGCACAATTATTATTTATGTCAGTAGCTGGATAAATTTTATTAAATAAATCGGTCCGGCCATTGAAATTCTACTGTAGCCGGATAAATTTTTATTTAATATTCATCTGTCTAGTCGGATGTTGAGACACTTCGTATTTTAAATCAAATTTTTAGTTTTTTTAAACCGTTGACCAATTATAAAGAAAACTGCATACTGGAAAATCAGAATTCAACATGGATTTTGATTTAAAGAATGTTTGAGTTTGAATATTTAACTTTGTAATTAGAAAGTAAACAAATCTTTAAACAAACTACTCAGCGAAATTTTTAATCTGAAATTTTATATTATTTAAGAATGCGGTTTGACGAAAGCCAAACCAATTCAAATTTTCTTATCAGTTTCTTGTTCCTGAGTATTTGGAAATTTTAATAATAATCAAAAGAATGAATAAAAATAGCCACTTTATAAAATGATTACAACGAAACAATATTGTATTGGAAATCTATTATTTAGTTTCATTTTCAATATCAAACTTTACGATTCTTACCTTTTTCATATTGAATATATATATGAACTTTACGAACCTAACCTATGCCAAATTTCCATGATAGTTTTGAAATAAAGCATAAATAATTTAATCACGGAATTTTTTTAATCTTTGCACAATTCCTCAAAGTATATTAGGTCTATTTTTTAACTCTATTCCTCAGAATCCTGAAAATTATTTATAACCTTTCATCATGCTCTCATCATTTCGAAACAGGTATTTCAAAGATGGCGGTATAAACTCTGTCTCTTTTTACACAAGCAAGAGCAACCACCCACCCCTGATTCTCCCACATGCTCTACTGGCATATACAGGCTAAACATGTATTTTTATAATCAAAGCCATTATAATCCAAGAATCAATTAATCAGAAATAAGACATATTTCCTTGAAGATTATGAAGCGTAGAATTCGATGAGATACTTTGTTGAAACTGTCGTGCTTTTTGATTCCTGTAAGAAGTTCTTGGAACTGAGATATGCATGTGTTTATCTGGATGTTCTGCAATTGTATAAGGAACTGACCAGAAAAGATCGTTATACCTTTGACTCACCTTGAAAATGATCTCAACTCTTCCACATTTAGCACTCGTGAGATCTTTTTGAGAGAAAGCGGATCTAATCCGCTTTTTTAAATCAAAATCAGATTAACAATTACATGATTAAACCCACCGTCAATTATTAAAGAAACTTGTAAACTCCACACAATTTGACAGCCAAAGTCGTTGCACACATCTTGGTATCTTGGTATTGCGCGTTCTCCTAATACGCAACCGGCAACCAGTTTTTTATAATATCCCAGGGGTGTATCAAAAAATTCAGTCGGACTGAACTATTTGAATTTTTCTGATGGAGGCGGCTTTTTTGAATTTGTGAATTATATATGTATAAGAAAATGTGACAAAATTTTATTATAAATGGGCATTCACTACATGAACAAGATGTAATCTTGTGTATTGCGGCTTACTTGCTTTAGGATGACCGACCACCAACTATGAACAACAACAGCAACAACAACCTTGAAGTTTTGACAATTTGACATTCTGCTCAACCTAACCTTAATTTCCAATTGCGCAATCAATTCTGTGAATTTTGCGAATAAAACAACATTTAAATAATTGATCTATCATAGATTGTTATTTTTTCTACAATTAGAAGTAAGTTTCAGTTTACATCGAATGGAAAAGTTAGGACCTAATATTAGCGTAATAGTAAACGTTGTTTACTATTTTTGTTTACAAAATTGAGAAATGTCAAATGACCATGTGTCAGACATAACCATTATCACTTTATTATTTTTTAAATGTTAATTGCATGTACCTAAAATAAATTAATAATTTGCAAATTCTTATATGTATTTTAAGTCTGGACTTTTTTTATGGTTGTAAGTTTTTAAATAAAAATACTGTAACTTTTTTGTGTTTTAAAATTACAAATCTAGGTCAAACTAACAGACCAGAAAATGATGATTTCTGAGATTATTCCCTTTTGGTCTAAATATTGGCACTATCTTTTAATCGCTGCTGTTACCTACTTTTACGTGATTTGGAAAAATACGCAAATTAAATCTGCCTTAAAGAAGGATTATGATCATGAAACTGAAAGAGAAAATCCCAATCAGGAAGAAGGTACTTGTTTTTATTATAATATTTAGAAATAAGTCAATACATATACTTGTTTTTTAACAACTGAAAATTTAATCAGTCAAATTTGATTAGATTGTTAAAAATCATTTAAATTTAAATTTTTCAAGCTTTAGACAAAAATTCTTCAGATGAGGAAGAGGAACCTGCATTAGGAAAAGATTTAAAACATGTTCCCTTTCAATATCAAAGACCTAGTGAAGCTGAAATGCGAAAGAAAACAAAAGAATTTTTCCAAATCGCTGATGCCAGAAGGACCTTAAGATTCTTCAGTTCCGATCCAGTACCAAAAGATATAATTCATGAAATTATAAGAGCAGCTGGTAGGTTTAAAAAGAAGTTAACAATTAAGTAAGAGTAGAATAAAATGTATAAATAATAAAAACAAAAATAGGCACTGCTCCGAGTGGAGCACACACAGAACCCTGGACATTCGTGGTGGTATCTAATCCTGATACAAAAGCCCAAATTCGAGAAATTGTGGAAAATGAAGAGGAAATAAATTACAGAAAAAGAATGGGTAAAAAATGGACGACTGATTTGCAACCACTGAAAACTAATTGGATAAAGGAATACCTTACAACTGCTCCATATTTGATTCTCGTATTTAAACAAACTTATGGTATCTCGCCAAATGGAACTAAAAAAGTTCATTATTATAATGAAATGAGCGTTTCGATAGCTTGTGGGATTCTTATTACTGCTATTCAGGTATTAATAAGCTTCAATTTGATATTCTAATTTAATACAATTAAGGCACAAATATTTATTTTATACATGCATCAGATAAGTCTTTTTTTATTTTTTTAAAAAAAGGTTGCTGGCCTGGTTACACTGACATCAACTCCATTAAATTGTGGCCCAGCCCTTCGTCTTCTGCTTGGTCGACCTAATAACGAAAAGCTCGCCTTATTACTTCCTGTAGGATATCCTGCTGAAGATGCTACAGTTCCTGACTTACAGCGAAAGCCCTTATCTGATATTCTCGTTGAGATTGATTGAAGCTTGGAAATTGATTCTATGCTTCCAGACCTAGAACTTTTAATTTTTTTACGAACTAATATTAACATTTGAAATAGATATTTTAATAAATAAGTATACTCAATATCAAATCGACTCTATTTTTATATTCACAAAAAAAATCCCACAAAATAATTTCGTCTTTCTTTTCATTGTCCTTATAAATTATATACATACCAACAGTAGGCGAATCCGAATTAAAAATTGTGTTTTTAAAATTATAAGTAAAGAAAAGTGATATCGATGATCTAATTTGTATAAACTAATATTTATTCAATGTCGCATACATCGTGTTAAAAATAAGCAGTATAAAAATGATGTTCGAAGGACACATTGAAATCGACTCGAACACAAAAATTCATTGGAAAGTCGCAGTAAAAATTATGCAATTCCACACGATCATTAAAATTCTATTTCGTACTGTATAGGCTCGAAAAGAAACACGGGGTTTTCTTATCAGTGAGTAGAAAATATATAACCACTGCTGTTTAAATTAAGTACAATCTGATATATATTTATATAAAATATAAAAATACTGAGCTAAACAACCAAGGGCATTATGTCGTTGAAAACATAATTATTGGCAATATCGAATTAGTTTTGTTATCTATACTACTACCATGAGCTATGTCATTAAATGTAAAAGCTTGAGTATCATGGTACATTCAGATAAACAAAGAGGGTCTATCATGATTTTACGAGACACTTAAAGATTAATATTATCTCATCCTAGAATATCCAATGTCGTTTTTTTCCTTTCTTTAAAAAACGCACCTGTGCTTTAATAGTTAGTAAAGATCTTACAATCGTATCGAAGCATTGTAAAGTCGTAAAATGGAGTAAAATCCAAATTTTTTGTTTGACAATAGATTAAGAAGAACTAGGAGAGTATTGTATTTAAGAAATGTAAAACTATTTTCAGTCGTTTCGATGTCTTACAGTAGACGCAATCTTAAAGAATATGGACGTAAAAATTAAAGTAATTCCAATTTCAATCGCGTTAAATACCATTAGATTCAAATTGTGAAAGTTACTTGAAAGTAAGAATTACTTGAAAAAAAACGATGTACATGTTTGTACAGTGTACTGCAAAGTTCATTTTACCTAAAAGGTGAACCTTTAGTCTTTAAGTCGATAGGATTATAAATACATATTTAACCACTTGAGATCATAAATGCCTGAGATATCTAATGCACCATTCTAAAAGTCCGAGAAGTATCATTAAAATAAAATTATAAGAAGATTAGAGAAAAGCTTTCTCATACGTCAATTCTTGTAAATGTAGTATTAAAAATTAGGGGATGAGTATTTCTCCGATGGCAGAGAAGATGCTGAGCAATCTACTCACGAACATTTATTAGACAATTGAGAGAAGAGTTTTACTAGAATAAATAATATCACCAAGGATTAAATAGGATAAAACATTATTTTTTGTAAGAAATTCACTCTTTATGGAACATACAAAAAGGTTGAATAATATTAATAATATTAATAATCAAATTTTATAAAATGTGTAAATAAATATCAATAATAAATGAGTAAATCAAGACATTCATTTGGTGTTCTTGACTCTTGAATAGCAATATCCTTAGTAATATTAAATATTTGTAAATAATCGAATTCTATTTTTAGCTGCTTTTGAGAACTATTTAAAAATAGCATGTGACATCGGAAAAGCGTAAGTTCATAATACTCTCCTAATTCAAAAGCGTCTGTTACTTCACAGCGATGGGTGGATCGTTGAATTTTTCCATTCATTAAAATGAATTTAATCGTGTTGATGAAATTCTGCTATGCAGAGACGACATGACCAGGAACCCTCTGGAGGAGTCGTCAGTGGTGGAGCCAGGCAATACATATGGTATCCACGATCACAGTCATCGCAGAACAGCAATTGATCCTAATTTAAAGTGTTATTACATAAATACTCTGAATTATAATAATCTTTTAAACAAAAATTGTCATCAAAAATACTTTTTAATCTGCTATGTATTTAGAAATTATAAACTTTTTGGCGACGATCTACGTACATTTTAAATATTTCCAAGTTCTATGATTTAAATTTTATGGAAATTCAAAATTGAATGAAAATTATAAAAACTAAGTTCTTCAATTTTCCCGGTCAACTAAATGTAACATATAAATACGTAACATCTAATTTATATTTAACGCAAAGCGCAGGGATTTATTTTAATTCATGTCTTAGAGAATTTCAAGATATTTTAAGGAACTTCAAAGGATTTTTGAAATAGTACTAAATTTTTAAAGAATTACTAAACAACCTATGCTAACAAGCTCAGTAGACTTTAGAAACTTTGAAATGGTTGTAAAAAAACCATGACTTATGAATTGAAATAATTTTTAAAAAAAATGATATAAATACTTACATCGTTGTCCGAGGTTCCGCATATGGAGCAACATTTGCATTCAATGCATTGCCACCTGTACTTGCGAACAGAAACGATCATGTTTGCAGTAAATTGCAAACAAGTTGGATGCCCTATAACAAGAACGCAGAATATGTCAAGGGATTTACAGGAAAGGTCGGAGGGATTCTGGACGAGAAAGGTGCCAGGACATTTATCTTGTGCCGAAGAACAGTGAACTCCAAGCTATCGTTTTTCCATTATCATTTGTTTATCATGAAAATCGAGTATCAAAAGATCTCAAAAAATAAGAGAGAGAGCACATTCTCATTCTTTTTTATAATGAATAATTTTCAACAAAATTTTGTTCACAACCGCGACTATGTCTTTCACCTTTCCTCAGCACTAAAACGTCCGGAATAATGAAACGCTATCATGTTTCCGCACAAAGTATTTTATTTGATGATACTTGCAATTTTTATGCCTCTTGAACATACCGTTATTATCATTATTATTATTATTTGGAGTAATAGGTGGTAAGTAATAGCAGGGCGTACCTTGGAATAGTTCACGTTCTTTCTTGCGCAGCACAATATAAACGTCGCAGATCAGCTCTCTCTCTCCCTCTCTCGCATACATCATCATAATATCACACTCTCTCATACGCAATTAAAATTATTTTGCTTAAACACTAGAGTTCATAAGCCTCAGGTGTATTGCTTAATTAAAAATTGTCTAATAACAAGTCAATGTTAATGTTCATATATAACAAGGAGGAACTATCTGCATTCTTTCATAATTATACCATGTGAATTATTCTTCTTCCACTATCGAAGATTAGAAATTATTAGCTTTCTTAAATAATTAGATATTAGCCCCCCCCCCAGAAAAAAGTAATAATAAACGCAAATTATCAGTACATCAAAGAGAAATATATCCTCTTCCCGAAAGCTTCTATAGACATAGATTTTATAATCCATTTAGCAAACAACTTTATCATTTCCAGTCTCACAGAATCTCTCAAAGCGCGTAAAATACACTTTAAATTATTCATAACTTAAAATAACTAATTTAACCCAAACAAATGCTTTTTTTCGCTCAGTAGATGAACACGATTCAGTTCAACTTTCCATTTTTTTTAATTTCCCTCTAAATTACCAATCCACGATTCAATAATGATTTTTTGTACTCAGAATTTCAAACATTTACTCCTTCATAGTTTAGTATTTTTTTTTTAATTTCAAAAAGCAAAATTCTTTTGATATGATTCATGTATAAATTGTGTATGAATACTGATTGAATGTTACTTCAATCCTCTTTTCTGAAGGATTTTATTGAATATTTTGTCTCGTTTCTCGTAAAAGGTCTTTGTCTTTATGGTTCTTATAAATATGAGTTTTCTGCAGATAGTTTTTAAAAATGGGACACACTCTGATGGCAGGAAACTATAAGACAGACGAATATAAATCACAGAGTACAGTCAGATTTGAAACGCTGAATGTACGAATAAAGTATCAGTCTCTCCATTAGATAATAAAGTTTTCGAAAATTCAGATAAAACCACGATAAACTCAAACTTTTTGTGCAACTGTATATTAAATACAAATGCTAATTAATATTTTATTATGAATCCGTGGCAATGTGTGTTTATAAACAGTATATAAAAAAGGATATATATTTGTTCGAACCACGCGGTCTCTTTTGATTACATTTGAAATTCTATTTTACAGGAAAATATGCTAAACGAGAAAATGTAAAAATGAATGATTCATAAAAATAGAAAAAAGTTTTGTATCATTGTTCTTTATAAATGAGTATAAAACTTAATGGAAGTTTTGATATTTAATCTACTGGATTGTAGGTTTATGAAATTTATGATCTTTCTAGATTTTGATATTATAAGTCACTAGAATTTCTTAAGATTCTACTCATATTGTCGCCTTTTGATGAAAGTAAATATTAATATAGGAAATTAATTTTTAATAAAAAATGATGCTTGTAATTTATAAACAATTATGCAAAAACCACGATTCTACAATATCAAGTATGTGTATAAGCAAAGCGTGAATTTCAAGACTGACTTTGGATATCAAACTTGTATCTGAAAAATTTGCGATTTTTTTTTTAAAAACTGATATTTGTTCCATTATCAAAGCTTGTATAAAACTGAGCTACATTAAAGTGCTGTGAATATAATTACTATATTTATACAAGATATAATAAAACTTGGTTATAATAAAAATTTCTTTTATTAAACCTTAATATAATAGGATTTTATCTCGAACTTAAATGCAAATATTTTTTTACCAGTCCGAAATTCATGGTAAAATTGGAGTGTCAGTGGATTGTAAAAAAGACTCGAGAGTGTAAGGAAAACGAGGTTGATGTCTTGTTTGATTGATGTAAAATTCTAATTGCAAAATGTGATTTTTCTATAATCCACTTTTCCGACCCTGGGTAATTTTTATAGAGTTTATGCTTTTAAACGTCTAATAAATATTTATAATACAAACTTATGAAAACAAGTTAACGCGATGTATTTAAAATTAATTTAATTAATAGGAAAAATATAATGCCCAGCTTTCAGCAAACTAGCATAAACTATATAAAACTGTCGGAGTTCCTCGACTGCAAATGGAAAGAGCAACTTTGCTACATCGACTAAGAATTATAGTCAAAGGTGCAATAATCTTAAGGAAAGAACATTTTTCATAAAGAAAAAAGAAAAATCTACGCTCTCTTCAAATAAAATCAGAGCTTCAAGGAAATTAATTTTATTCCAGGTAAGTTATACGAAACTCTGACAAAAAAGAATACTTTTAACTGAATAACAATAAAAACTTTCAGTTTATGAAGTTTATTAGTTTTTCCCGCATTTCCTACTCGTCTAGGAAAAAGAATTGTAAATCCGATTTCTTTCTTTAAAAAATCACTCATCGAATATATGTATATTTTTTGTTTAGTTAATTGTGTGGTAGACGTTCTACACGATATTCAATTAGAAGACAAATCATCTTTTTCAATAAATGCTCCAGTTTAACTGTGCAACAGGAATTCCTAAAACCTTGAAAATTGGTCCAGTTTCCAATTAATAATTGAAATAATTAATTTTGAATTATCATTTAATTTAATTATTTAAATACATTTTTTATTTAAATTATAGATAAATAATTCATTTAAGAAAGGAATTATACAAAATTCCCATTACACAGAAGCAAAAAGTTGCACGATTGACAATTGACGTTTTACGTTTCTTGTCTTGATTAGTGTATGTAAAGCTCATAACCATTTCTCCTAAACTGTGCAGCTGTTTACTGCACATTTTTGTTTCAATTTTGTCCTCTATGCTTCTGGTATTCTACTTTCGGTGGTTTTCCTCAGTTTTAAAATTCATTTTTTCTATTAATTTTAATTAATTTTCAGAACAAATTGCAATGAAAAATAATGTACTAATAATTTATAAAAAAAATCAATATTCAGAAACCAATATTTAACTCAACATAAAATTTCTCGAAATGTAATAAACAGTAATTCCATTCTAAATGAAGAAAGAAAAAAAAAGAAAAAAAGATTCTTTAATAAAATTAAAAATGGTACCACCCACCGAAAGTTGTATACTCAGAATAGCAAAACTGATTGATGACCTTGAGTTTCAAAAGGTACAAAATTAAATTTTCTTCAATGACAATTTTCCTTTCTGTGCTTTTTTTTCACGATTATCTTGACTAGAGCTCCGCGAGTACTAATTTAATCGAAAAAGTATTAACATCAAATACCTACTCAAAATATTTCTAGTCAAATGAATGCAACTAAAACTCAGAGTCATCATCGAATTTCCCTAAAATTTCTTATTGAAAGAGGCTTCAGATAAAAATTAGAAGGTTACGATTAATCGGCGAACAATAAAAGGTTCTTTTTTCGATCATTCACATTAGTTGTGATTCGCTCTGCGCGTGTATTTGCGCTTGACTTTTTCCTCTAGCTTACCTGAGCGACCGCAATCACTGCAGGAGACGAGTTCCTCAGACCCACCGGTCTTTTTATTCTCCCTGGCATCTCCGAGGCAGAAGTCACAGTAGGGCGAGGGTTGAGCAGATTTACCACCAGGCTTTTTCTCATGACCTCCAGGTCCCGTTGGTCCTCCAGGAGTTGGTGGGCCCCCTTCGTTTTTGACTGACGAAGGAGACGGGACGGCGATTCCAGGGGATGAGGCAGCAGGCGGATGTTCTTCCTTGGGAGCTGAGACAGTAGGCGAAGCTGGAGCGTTGTTCATCTGAACTGCAGGCAGCGGTTGCTGCTGCTGGGGCTGAGGCGGTGCTCCCGCAGCAGGTGTAGCAGGTGCTGCGGGAGAGGGAGTCGAGGTACTTGAGGAAGCAGTGTTCTGACGACCCCGACGTGTACCACCTAATCACAAACCGACCACATACCCAGTTGCGCTTTGCGTAACTAGCCAACAATCATGCACACTGACTGATAAAACAAAGACTCTCATTTTTGCAACCTCAATCACTAATTCATCCCATCTCATGACTCAAAAATATTCACAACTTCTCCATCGAGTTTCAAATTTCTTCATCAGACTATCAATGTGTATTCAGAGTGTCCACCAAGTCTGAGATTTCAAATTCTGACAACTTGACAAAT
Organism: Synergus japonicus; assembly: GCA_900474275.1. Taxonomy (NCBI): domain Eukaryota; kingdom Metazoa; phylum Arthropoda; class Insecta; order Hymenoptera; family Cynipidae; genus Synergus; species Synergus japonicus. The sequence goes on from UCOH01010163.1 coordinate 34,286, forward strand.
TTCTAAAGCTTTTTAAAGCTTGCTTGTAACATTAAAGGAAATTTTATTTGTATCAAATCGAAAAAAATATACCAGTTTGAAATATTAAGATTTTGTTTTACATATACAAATCTGTTGGTTCCTCTATAGAGACCAATTTATTTTGAATTAAAAAAAAAAAGATACTAAGATTTATTACGTATAACAAAATTTTACGTCTGGTTATCTCTGACTCTTGGACACCCAGAATTTTCTGAAATTTTATTTTCCTAAAAATGTAAATTCTATTTTTAAGTTGAAGGAGTATTTATGAGGTTGTATATTTTTCAGAACGAATCTTCCCGAGTTGAAAAATATTTATATTAAAGTTTTTCGAGCTGTTTGAAATTTTATACGAAAATAAAGAAATACAACAGAGCTTGTTTTAAAATTCAAGGCTTTTAAAATATAAAGTTTTCTAGTAATTTGTACATGAAATATTGTTAATAAATTTAATTCCGATCCGAGAGATCATTAATATAATAATTTTCAGCGCACAAAATTTTAAGTTCTGTAGCTACTTTCAAACTTAAATTTTTAATGCCTTGTCCTGGAAAAATACTTATTCCAAAAATAACAACACTTCATGAAACGGGATGAATTAAACACAAAACACTATAACAAAAGTTAAAAAAAAAAAGACAAAAACATAACTTGAATGGCGTGCATTTCATCAATACAATCCATCACCAATAGCCAAACTCAAAGTACAGCATTCCATTTTCTGCTTGAAAACAGGCAAACAAACTGCGATGCAATTAATTTCAATTCTACTAGATAATATAGTTTCAAGACTGCATTATTTTAGCAAAGGTTCAAAATCCTTTCAAAAGGTTCAAAAGAAAAAAGATCAAACTCACCTTACAACTGAGTAAGTAAGCTTCAATAAAATAAAAAGTTTTTAACGCGATAAAAAAATGTCATGCTGCAGAAATTTGTAGACTATTGCACACGCATACCAAACACTCACGCATCAAGAGTATTCAAAAACATTGATTAATTAAAAAAGGATCAAGTAGGGTGTTATGTTTCTGTAGAATATGAATACAAGTGCTGCATGCTCTCGTAAATTATTACAATAATATCAAAAATAACTGAAAAGTATACCAATGATTTATCCGAAAACTGAGACAGCTGTCGAATCAATACAAGATGTATTACTTTTTAGTTCTTGGTTCAGATTCAAGTGATATAAAAATATACATATATTTAAATAATAATTACATATTTATGAGTAGAAAAAGTGCTGGGACTTCAGTAAATCTCTTATTACGATACAAAATGTGGATATGCGATCGAATCTAATCATTAAAAAAATCTAAATTTTAAAGAATTCAAAATTTAAAGGTAACTATAGATTCAAAGAATCAAAATTTTGAAGCGTTCCAAATTCAGAGCTTAAAATTTAATTCGTTAAAATATATAAAAATATTTTTTTTGTTTATATTTCGCTTTATAATAATATTGAAAAGTCAGTTGACATGAACTTTACTGTAGTCCCAGAGCAAAATTAAAAATACACCATTTAGATATTATTATTTAAAAAATATCTGATAAAGAAATTAAACAACAACAATCAATTCTCTTAACACTTTGTAGATAATACGAAATTCAAATATTAATTAACATTAATTACAATAAGTGTTTTTAAATTCTATTAGAGAAAAGAAGTCAACATTGCAAAGTGTTAGAAAAATACAAAGGGAGAGTAAAACAAAATATACCACCAATCAACGTAACTAAGAGTGGACATGAATAGTAAATTTATCTAATAAAAAATTTTTGGATATAATTTATGATTCAACTCTCCCTGTGCAATTGATTGAAGTTAACGAACGAGATAACTATCAATAGATGCAAGCACACATGTTCTACAGAAATTGACTAGGTTGGAATATTGTTTGAAAGTAAAAGAATTGCATGAGCAGGATATAAAAAAGACCCAGAGACCATTATGAAATTTTGTTTGAAGGAAAGATTCTTAAATTTATTTTCAGTCCAAGAAAAAGTTAAATTGACAAGAAAAACAAATTAAAACAAATTATTGTCTTTACGTTACAAAAAGTTTAAAAGTAATTTTTTTGTTATATTTTCGTAACAGTCTCTGAATATAACATGGACAGAAGGTTGTAAATATTCTTGAGGAATGTGAGGAAAGTGGAGCGCTGGCTCATGGGTAAGTGAGAAAATTGAGCTGATTTTTAGGCTCCAACCTGACTGGTCCGAAACAGCGGCGTCTGCTGTGCTCCGAGATTCAACATCGGCAGGACTGGGACTTAGTTCCTTAGCAAGATCACCGGAGGAAGTAGAGTGGGAATGACCGTAATGGTAGACCAGACCAGGTCTGGTTTTATACCGTGCGCTGCATACTGCAAAAGTGCAAATACTGTTTTCCCGCAAACCACCTAATGCAACGTCCATCGTAAAAAAGTTTTCAAAAAGGGACAATGTTTGGGAGGAATTTTGGGTGAGTGTCAAGAGGGAAAGGAAAGCATTTGCACACCTTCCGCACTAGAGCACAACCCTATCCACCTAGTAATCTATATGTGGACAAGCAGTGAAGGAGTTCCAGCCCAAAAAGCAAAACTAATACGATGCAATGCTCGATGCTCGAATACACCTACAGTATCAGACTATCAGCTCGCTACAGAGTGAGCCAGGGCATTCTTGCTCTGTATGGTTATTGGCAGGGATCGGTAGTCCGAAGATATTTGGTCCAAGGTTTATAAACTCCGTTATCCCATATTTATCGCATCATTGCAATAAAGAATTTGATTCTTTATTCAGACCTCCAACAAGCGCTCTTAAGATCTTCGAAGCTTATAATCCAAGACCAAATTTCTTTAGATGTACTGCTACTCTAACAGGAGCGTTGGGAAGAAGTAAACAGATTGCAGGCACATTCGAGTTACTCTAAAGACTCTATTTTTAACTGTCTTCATACACTCAGAAATGACCATTATACTCCTTCAAAACTCTACTACTAAGTTAAAATATTTTTCTTAGAATTTGGCTATGTAATTGCAATTTTTAATTTTTAAATCAAATAAAATCATTGATATTAAAGACAAGGTTTGCATCGTATTAACCATCTTATGTAAAACTGAGTTGTTGGACAAAGTAAAATTGAATAATGATCATTCCTTCGTTAAGTCTTTGAAAATCAAGTTCTACGATGGTTACTGTCGATCGATTGCTCATTATTTGAACATAATAATTAAATAATTTATTTAGTGCAATTTAACTCTCTCATTGTATATAATATTCTTTGTGAACTACGTTTATAACGTAGGGATTCTAAAAATATAATAATAGAACAACATTAACAAAACTGCTTTAACGCAGTGCATCTGTGGCGTAATTGGATAATTAAATGGTCGAGTTTTAACAACTTCTTGTGATGGAAAATAAATAATAAGTGTTCATTTGTAGTTGTATCTATGGTTGAACTTACGGTCACAAACGAACGGCTTATCAGCATCAGCAATAGCATCATAGTTGGCCTTCTTACGACCTCGGCCTCCTCCCTGTAAACAATCCTTTTATCAATATCTTAACAAATGTTTAAGTATACCTGTTTGTTTCTTGCCTTTTGTTTTTCAAAATAAATTTAGATGATTTTACCTTTGTACGCTTTGGTCCCGGACTGTCAACAACTGGTGGATGACTTCTGGTTGGGTGGTGACCACCACCACGAGGTTTTCTTCGCTTTCGTTTACTACTGTAGCTCTCTTCATAGTCAAAATCGCTATCTGGATCTGGCTCATCGAAAGCCTCCATATCTAACATGTCTTGCTCATCGTAATACCAACCATCTTTGCTGTGCTCGTCTTTTGAAGGGGAAATCAAATTTAGTTTGAACGTTAATAGTTTTTTTTTAAAATAGAAAAAAAATCTTTGCTAATTTTCTGAATGCAATCTCCATTTTTCAAAAGATTGGAAAAAGGCCACAAATGACGAATATATAATATTTTTACCTTTAAGAGCTAAAGAATCTTTGCTGTCGTCATTCATGCCAGCTGGTATTTCAATGTGTTCAATGCCATCTTCGATGTCACCTCTCACTCGTTTCGGATGCATGTAATGCATCAAATACTGTCGTCGTTTTTTCCTCCAACGTTTGCTCGGATATGTGTAGATTTGTCCATGTAAAAGACCAGGAATTCGTTCCCTCGCGTTCATGAAGAGGGCAGAGTGATTCTGCGCCACTCCTATGAAATGAAAAATTGAAACTTAGTATGAAAAATTTTACAAATTAAATTCTAAAATATTTTGGAGCAACGCAAATTTTTTGGAGCAATAAGTCTTCCTGCAATTTAGAAGTCAGTTTAAATATTTAACTTTTCATTTGAGGATGTGTGGGTCATTTCCATTTTATTGATTTTTCACATGCATGTCTATAGAGTATAGAATACTAAAGGGTGGGGCACAATCTAAAACTTCTGTTATTTCAACCAATTTGTGCAAACTTTGAAAACTGGTTATACATCCATCATTATTAGACACTATAAATTCGTTATATAGTAATTTTTTATGAACATGATTTAAATTTAGCTTCAGAGATGAATTATAAATTTTGCAAAAGTCTAATCAGTACAGATATGTAATTTTTTAATGTTAAAATAGCTCACCAGTCTGTGAGTCTAGAAAAGGCATTCGTAATCTGCGTTCCCTGCATAATCTGGTATTGTAGCTAGACGAGTTTTCAATGGCTTCCCTGTACGCGGTGTCGTTCAGGAAACTGAAAACAGTAAATTTCATTCTTATAATTATAGAACACGGAATTTGAAAATGAAGGTAAGGAGATGATACACACCTTTCTATTTTGCCTAAATTTGATTCGTTAACTGCTTGAATAAGGGAATGAACACTCGGTGGAATCGATACAGCCATCATTTTTATAAACTACGATCCATACTCGTGTGCTTTGTTGGCTGTTTCTGGCTCTCGTTCCGCCTCGGTATTCAGAATTCAGCTTGGCCGTTCGGAAAGATCGGAAGTGCTCGGAACAGGGACACCAACCTGGAAAATTTGAACTTCAGCAAGACTACCAACATTTTATCGACCAGGAACGAAGCGCAAGATACAAATAAAATTAAAAATGCTAGAAAGGTTTGGTTGTTTTAATTAATTAACATGATTCTTATAGCTATCGATAATTATTTATGCGATAATATTTGCATTTAGTTATTTATGAGAAGTATTTTGAAGCAACTTGAGTCTCTTTGGAGAGTTTGAAGTAAAAATTTGCTGGGTAATATATATTTAAAAAATTAATATTATTATATTGAAAATTAGTTGAAAATCAATAAATTTAAAACATAAACACATATGTATAGACAATAATTAATAAATAATAAACAATTGCAGAGTTTAAATTATGTTTCCATATTTTATGCGCCTGTGGTAATGCAAACCATACTACAGTACAGATATTACAGTACAGTATACATGCGCCTGTGGTAATGCAAACCATATTACAGTACAGATATTACAGTACAGTATACATGCGCCTGTGGTAATGCAAACCGCATTACATACTTGTAAGACGATTTATAATTACACAGATAAAGATAATTAATGAACATAATTTGTCTAGTTTGAATTAAATTTTAATGGAGTATAAGACTTAAGAAAAAAAACCATTTAATAAATTCTGTATTGTATAATTACATTTTTTCTTAAGATGTGGGTCTTCTCATCTTTAAAAAATTAAAAAATCTAAAAGTAAACATTTTCAATGAATTATTGTGGGAAAGTTATTTAACAATCTAATTACTTACATCGGACACACAAAGGAGGTGCAAATTAAGGTAATGAAGTAAGCAGATTCACAGCTACGCCAACGACACTCAGTGAATTTTTTTGTTTCCATTTTTGTAACAGAGAGATCACCACAGTAGAACACCAACTCTGGAAATAATAATGTGAATTCACATGATACATAACAGAAGGACATATTCAAAATATTAACGTTATTCAATGATATTATTCATACATTCATACTTCTGTCCCATTTTTAAAACTGAAAAAAAAGAATCTTCCTATCGCTTAGTTAATTTTGAGAAATCTTTCTTCTATTCCTTCCTCATAGAGAAACTAGGAAGCTTTGTAGTGGTGACAACATTTTTCAAATTTTATGTACTTTTATAATTTTCCTAAAATTAATTTTTTACTATAAGTTCTCAAATAATCAAAATTCAAAGCTGGTGTAACAAAGTAAAAAATTTCTTGTGTCGTAAAAAATCAAATAATTTAATCAGAGAGATCTAATATTAATACATTCTTTAAGGGCATGTATTACTTACCCGATCCCTACCTTACCGACATTTTTTTCTGTGTAACGCTACGTCTACATTTATTGAGATACCATATTGAAAATTTCTATATTTGAAGCTAAAGCCTTAAGGTACGTTTGTCTGGTCCTAAACATTGAGATTTTTAAAAAACAAATTTTTTCAAAAAATTTTTTTTTTATTTTTACAAAAATTTAAGACCAGACAAACATACATTAGCATATTTTCTTTAATTTTATAAATTTTCCATTTGATATCCTTATAAATGTAAACGTAGCGTTACAGAGAAAAAAATGTCGGTAAGGTAGGGATCGGGTAAGTAATACATGCCCTTAAATATGAATAATGAAATAAAATTTTTTATATAACTTAATAACTAATTATAACTATATAACTTAATAACTATAAATTTTTTATAAAACTTCAATATAAAAAAATAAAAAGAAAGCAATTATTATAAAAAATGTTTACTTTTCAGAAATCAAAGTGCTCATTGAATGGTCCTAAAAGTTGATATAACTTCACAGCCAATTAACAACTTTTTTTAAAGGAAATATAGGATATTTTCTGAGCTTATTTGAACATTTTGAATTGAAAATCAATTTAAATGAAAGGTATTAGAAAGAAAGCAAATCCCCATTCGATGAATGATTCATCTTTCAAAGGAATCTTGATTGATTGAAGACAATGCACGGATTTAAGCCTAAAATTAAAAAGTTTGGAAGCTTCTCTAATGTTTCTTTTATCTTGTTTGGAAAGAACACTTGCACTTACCGCGAGATAAATAGGGTTTTAAATTCGGAGAACGAATGTAATCAATACGGAAGACTCCCAAGGAGGCCTTTAAAATAAAAGTAAAGGAGCGCTTCTTGATAAAATTGAATCTTATCTCCAGAGACGTCTATCGAAAGAATCTAATTGACTTTAATTCGCTTTCTATCTGATTACCGCGTTCGTCCATCTGAAACTAGATTTTCTGAGGATTTACCAGCGTCTTCGAAAATCCCATATCGAAAATCTACATACTTTTATCGATTTTGGTTATATTGTATCTCCTGATTGAAGTAAGCGTTCACTTTAGTTTAGTTCCGAATTATAGCATCTAATATACTTGTACAAGAGTGTATGTTTGTTTTTATAGCCACGAACTGTATGATCTGTAAACTTGCTAGACTTAAAATGATACTTAGGCTTATTATTTTAGAATCGTGCGAAAAATTTATGTAACAGAAACATTTTAATATTTGCCAAGAAAAATAAGCGAATTTCTCCAATCAGTGAAATTGGCTGAAATCCAGCTGGAGAACGAAAAGAGTCATGGAAAAATGGTTTACAATAAAGTGTAACTATCTGATATTAAAAATATTTTTTAATCTTAAATATTATTATTCTACAAAGAATTTCTAAATCTTGATAAGCTTTAATTAAATATGCTTATTTTTTTCATCTATAAAATTATATGTGAAATAATGTAATATCTCTCTTTAATTATAAATTAAAATGAGTTTTTAATTATTTAAAAATATCTCATATTATATATGTAAAGAAAAATATCTCAAGTTCACTTCAGTCAGGTCTTTTAAACTTTTTTTTAATCTTTCTTCTGAACATTCGCTTGCTTCTAACTACCTTAGAAGTTTGTATTGAAGGGTATTACTACATATTATCTAAAATGTACTATTTATCGAACTCTAAAAGTTTAAATTTAGAAGATTGGATAAAAATTACTTTAAGAAAATTTTGAATTTAAAGTATATACTTATATGTATATATGAAAATGAAAAATAGTTCGATGGCGATAATATTTGACTTTAATAGACATCGATGCAAGCGATTAATTTTTTATTTAACTTCATTATCTTTCAAGCAGATCGCGACCCAGATTAAGTCTATTCTATTATTCGAAAATTTGCCACTCAATTTCGGACCCTTTTAAAGTCGAAACTATTTTCATCAATTTTTAATATGCCGCGATTTGAGAAAACAATTTACTATCTGGTCTTTTATCAAGCCAACAAGAATTTTAACAATAATTATAATATTATTCAAGGTGCAATTTCCATATCATTTTTGAGATCTTCCTTGTCTGTTATTAATATTTTATCGAGGAAAAAATTTTTCTTATATTCTCCAGGCTTTAATACTGCGCAAAGCAATTTAACAGATCATAGTGGATTTCATTCCAACTCCATTTTCAGGAACAGACAAATTTTAATCACAATTTACTATTAACAAATTAATTTCACAAAACCCGAATTCGCTTTAATCTGCTGATTTTTCTATTTATATGATTGACAACACCAGTAACCAGTGAAATAAGCGGATTAGGATTTCATAGGTTGATGAAATGCCCATGGGGAGTAGAGTATTTTGAATGTAAATGATAAATATATACGTTCGAGTGATAACAGGAAAGGGATAGGAAAGGGGTAGTTGAACAGAAGGGAAGTGGGATAGTGTAACTACTTAGCAATCAATCGATCTATGATAGGTTATTGATTACCCATCTTCCCACATCGACGAACAAGCTAGCCTCAAGCGACATTCATGGTCGCCACAAATATTATATTATCCTTTCCACAGGATTTGCTAACAGGTTTTGTTACTGTGCTGGATAACATCTACTAATTCTGATACCCTTTTTTTATTTTATGCCGCTTCAGGCGAGAAGATATTGAATATCCGATAACCGTTCTACTTTGAAAAGTTTCACCCAAGTTTAGTCCATATTTTCGATTAAAATCTTACACAATTACCACCTTAACACCCTCACTCTATCTAATTTTTTCCATCGCTAATAAGGCCTTCAAAAGTTCATTTCAGCAGAGAGACTTCAAACTTCTCTGTGGCATTAAAAAAGTATGCATTCAAAGTAAACCTTCTTGTGTGGAAAAGCAGTGAAAAAGTAGCCCAAACTGTAAACAAGTAGCAAAAAAAGACAAAACAGAAAACAAAGAAAACTTTAATAAACTTTGCTCGCTTCAACTTTTATAGGGAAATGGAAATTATTTCTTGGCACAAAAGTGCAGATAATTTCTGAAGCCCTGAGGATTTTAGAGAATGAATACGTGTATTGGAATTATGAATAGTTATAGTCTAATAAGAAGAGAACAAGTACAGCTTTCTTCAGGCGACTTTCTTAGATATCGATGTTATTTTATCTACTTTACCTTCAAATCCTACTTCGTTACTTGGCGGAAGCTTATTAAGCTTGGTGGTTACGAGAGGAACTACTGGGCGTGAAAATTGGAGAAATATTGAATAAAGAGCAGCAACTAATGTCCTAGAAAAAGAAATGGGCTGTATAAAAATTAAAGTTTTTTTATCGTTTTTTACGTAAAGGAACTATTGCAACATATACTTATTTTTCCTCCTTATAAATATTTTGTAATTTAAATTCTCTCAATGTTGATAAATCTGTCGTAAGAGAGACTCTGTACGTCCCTGTTCATAGGATATTTTTTTAGTAATATATCTTGATTGCCTATGAGTAATTTTATTTACCGACTCTTATCTATACCCCCAATGTCCATGATCCATTTCTAATCAAGAAAATTTAATTTTTAAAGATTCAGTTGATTCAATTAGAGAATCGTCTATTAAGTGAAATTATTTAAATTTACTTCTACCGAAGCAACAAGCGTTTAAATATAACTTTCTGGGAAATTTTTGATTCACAGAAAATTCTGGTTAAGAAAAATCTGTACTGTTTTCTTCACTCATCAAAACGCATTTGTAAAATGAATTAAAAGTTTACCTTGCCGTGATCGTTGCTACCGTTTTAATTAAATTCCCACGCTCAGTAGGAAGTGCACAAGGCGTTTCCGGGCATTAGCCTTCCACCTGTTTCTTGCTTGTGACACCCTCGACTTCTCGTTCTCCTTATAAGAGATCCAAGCTCTAAACCTCGTCTCCACTTGTTTCATTTCAACTATTTTGGTGAAAACATGAACTGACTCTGAACGACCGTGAACTGGTTCGACGCCTTTTACCAAATTTTAAACGTAGGATAATTATATGTATTCCTAATTAGATGTCTGATTCACGAGGATCGAGGAAAACGTCCTACCTGAAATTAAATTCAGAAGAAACTTTAGTTTAAATAAATTTAATAAAACAAACGTTAGTTATTTTAATTTGTTAAAAAATAGTACGTTAAAAGAAGACAATTATACACAAAATTCAGACAGGAGAGAAGTTTAAATTTTAGTACAAATTATGATCCCAGGATCTTTAAAAGCTATATTACAATGCAATTTTAAAGCAAAGAAAAATTTAAATTATGTTAAACAAACGAAAGTCTTCAAAATCTCCTGAATTTTCTGTGTTTTTCTTTAATTATATATCTATTATATTAATAAAACTTCTGTAGTTTAAAAATTCGAATTGAGGAAAATTAAAATGTATTAAAAAACGTTCACTCTTTTCAGAATCTCTGATTAAAACTCACTGAAAATAGGTCAAAAACTTTGAAAAAGTATGTAGAAAAAAAGTCATCCAGTAAGTTCGTTTTCATTAACTTAATTATTTTTTAAAATGTGCATATAAATACACTGCGTTTAAAAGAAAACTAATTTAAATTTTAACTTCATAAGGAATAAGTTTCCTCGCAAATTACGTGGTATTTTGTTAATTGGTTATACATATTCCCGAAGTTTTCTTAAATAAAAATTTTACGTAATTTATTACAAAAGGAATGAGGTACTTGAAGCATGTCTTAGAAGTGGGCCTGCAACAGTTAACTAAATTTTCGAATTATTTCATGATTTCAAAGCTTATCCAAGCTAGAATAAATATCTAAAGCCCTAAATAGATGTGTGTACCTTCTCTCACTAATGAACTTTGATAAGATACATAAAGCTCTGAATTCTGCAAATCAATACAAAAGCAATTAGAGTAATTTTAATCATTATTATTACTGAGTCATGAATCTATTTCTTGAAATATTAAAGAAATAAATAAGACAACAGTATTTTCCTTAAAATCTTGTGATTCGGATTGATTCACTTATTGATGCAAGTTTATCTCTCTCTCTCTCTCTCTCTCTCTCTCTCTCTCTTATAGATATTAAAAGAATCCATAAAAGTGACCAAATTTGATAAATAATAAATATCTCGTCAAAATTAGGATAAAGATATGAAGCAGGAAGGAAAATTTTTCAATCGAGTTCATTGTGACTGATTTTCAAAAGATTTGGAAACAATTACCGATGATACTAATGATAACCTCGAGAAAAGTTTGTTTACGTCAACTGGAATAACACTGGTAAGGGCTAGTTGACACGTGTCGAAGTAAAAGATTAATATTCCTCGTAAACATCCTCAGATATATCTCTGCAGGTGGTATGATATCGTAAATCGTATTTTTTCGCAAATTTCTCTTTGTAACAAACCTTCATCTTATATAAGACCACTTATATGTATTTACAATCAGCATTATCATTAATTTTGATGAGTGTTTCTCATTCAAATTTTCGAGGAAACGATTTTTATCATATTAGAAGCAATTTAATTGAAATTTTTTTGCACTTTAATTTCCTTAGAACTAAAATTCTCTATACCAAAAATTTGGATAAAAATATTTGAAAATTATTCAGAAAAAATTAATAAATACAAAAATCGCTCTCTATTTGATTATAATTTCACTTTTTCTAGATTAAACTTTTTTTCGTACTGAATTTTGGAAGTATTCACATTTAAATTTATAAAGAGATATAAAGATTCAAGATTTTTTAATGATGTTATGTATAATTAAGGCTCTATAATTACAAGTTTAGAGGGTAAAAATTTACACTGTTAAAAAGTATGTGAAAAATGTTCAAAGCATATTAAAATAATGTAAATAAGTGATAATATTGTGAAATAATTTCTAATCGTTCAGTGGAAAACTTTCAGCAGGAAAAAAATGTTTTATTAGATTTTGTAATTTTCTGGAAAAAGCAAGTTGTGAAAATTCCAGGGATTTATTCACCTTATTGATGTTTTGCAGTGCAATCGAGGTCCACGTCATAATACCAATAGGGACTGTCTTTAATCACGATGTTATCATTAAAGTGCAGAAGATGTGTGTCTTCCATTGGTCACCTGATTTCTTGTCCACTCGGATATATAAACCTGTGCCTTCAGCTAATCTCACAAGTAGTAGATTACCTGAAAAGCAGTTAACATTATTAATTTACCTCTGAAACATTAAGTACGAATGCGTAACTTTTTAAAACTTTTATATTGCTTCCATCTCATAAATTTTAAATCAGTTATATTTTCTTCAAAATAATTTTTAAACAGTGATTAATTTTCTAATATATCGAAGTAAAGCAATCTAAATTCTTAGCTTTTTTATATTCTCTTGAATTTATAAAATAAATTTTCTATTGATTTTTATTTAATGAAGCTTTATTCTTTGAATTACTTACAATCGATTTTAAGGAAATTAAAATAATTATATCTTTTATAGATTGAAAATCAAGATGTCGAAATTATCACTTGTCTTCTGCCTTTTGACATTTGTTGTCGCAATCAGCGCTGTGCCAACTGGACCATGGCACAGACCTCCATGGGAATGGGAATGCAGACCTCCAGGTTTCATCGTAAGTAAAATAAAAAATCTAATATCTTTCCTTTTCGAAATTTGGATAACTTATAATTCAAATATTGGCAGACTTTTCCCAGCAAAAGTTAAAATATTTCTAATTTAAAAAAAGAAGACTAAAAGAAAAATATTTCTCATCTAAACAAAGTCAACATTTGTAATATAGGAAATTTTCAAACATACGTGACCTAGAGTTTATAAGTAGTGGACTAACAAGTTAAACCACTTTCGCGATAAATGCTATCGTTGGCAGAGAAGCAACCCGTTTGTGGTTCAGCGGTTTATGTATCACTTAACACCGCAGTTTAGTGTAATTTATGTCATAAATAATTAAAATGTTTGCGGTACGCCGAGAAGATTTAACATGCAAATTTTCTTAACAGTGCTCGGGTCCTGACCAGTGCTGCAAGCCATACATTTGCAACCCTTGGGCTGGACGTTGTACGAAAGTGAAGACGACAACAACTACCACGACAACTGAAACTTCTACAGGAGGTGATGGATCTAGTTCCAGTGAAAGTTCATCCGAAAACTCATCTGAAGATTCCAATTCTAACGAAAGTACGGATTCAAGTGCTGAAGAACCCATTTCTAGCGAAGGACCCAATTCAAGCGAAGGACCCAATTCAAGTGAAGGACCCAATTCAAGTGAAGGACCAAATTCGAGCGAAGGGCCAAATTCTGGCGAAGGTCCCAATTCTAGCGAAGGACCCAATTCTAGTGAAGGATCCAATTCAAGCGAAGAAACAAGCACCGAAAATCCAGAAAATCCTGAAACACCAGAACAGCCTGAGACTCCAGAACAACCTGAAACTCCAGAACAACCTGAAACACCAGAACAGCCTGAGACTCCAGAACAACCTGAAACACCAGAACAACCTGAAACACCAGAACAACCTGAGACTCCAGAACAACCAGAAACTCCAGAACAACCTGAAACTCCAGAACAACCTGAAACACCAGAACAGCCTGAAACACCAGAACAACCTGAAACGCCAGAACAGCCTGAAACACCAGAAGAATCAGAAACCCAAAGCCCAAGTGTCTGAACTCTGAATTTAAATCCAATTGATGGCGACAACGAAAACGAAATCTAGGAAAAAGTATTATTATTTAGTTTTTTCAAATTAATGAAGGTCGAACAACAAGGTTTTGTAAATCCCACTTAAAATTTAAATTTCAAATCTTCTCTAGAAAACTATACTAGTGAGATTAATCTAAATGATTAATTCTCAATTTAATAAATCAATAATTTAATTTGACGATTTTATTTTCCTTCGTTGTTCAACCTTTCGATTTCTCTTAGTAGTTGATAAAATATTACCACATAGCTACACCGTTTATTTAAAATGTGAAAAGATCTACCATTTGAAATCTCAAGATCTTTCTTCACGATACGTAGATCAGCGACAAAAATGTATATTAAAAGGACAAAATTTGTAATAAAAATATCCTTGCATTAACTAATTATTAAAAGTGTTTTGTGTTACATACCTCAAGAACATGGTCGAGAATAGAGATTTCAAAACATTTTAAGTGAGTTTAAGGAATTGATTCTAATGTGGAGCAAATCAGATGAAATCCCCTAATATTACTTGAATATCTTAAAAATCTTTTAAATCTTCTGTAAATGTCTTAAAATCATTAAAAAT
>UCOH01010164.1:0-15640 GCA_900474275.1 Synergus japonicus
GTATAATTTTCCCTCCATATATTTTCAAAAAAAGTTGTAAACTTTTGTAGTATGCAACAGCTAGCTGAATTTAACTATCTATTGCACTTTGCTTAATTCTTTCACAATTAGTCAAGTATGTTGATGGTTTAGCTATAGGTACCAGGGACCAACTAATTCTACATTTGAATTCATTTAAAGGTGTTTTAAAATTCCTTTGAAGCTATATACATGTGTATACGTATATGAGAAGGCATATTGAATTATTTGGAATTTAAAGACTTAAATTCCCTAAATTTCTCTGAAATCTTTTGAATTATTCTGCATTATTCTGAATATTAAAAGTAATTCAATTTTCATGGGAATTCAAAGAATTCAGGATTATAACGGTAATTTTTCCCTTTTCATTTTTAAGCGCCATATCTTCTCCTACGGATACATTAAATTATCATGAATCGTACTTTATACACTACTGAAGTTGTAATAATTAATCGTCAGCACAGAATTCATTATACTATTTGTATGTATGTTAATCATATAATTTGATAAAGTCTTTATGATACTTTTACGTCATGTTTACGGCAATATCTGTGTGTGATTTTAAGATCTGTTTATCATATCGTGCATAAATATATTATCGTAAAGATATCGTAATTATAAGTCATCTTTAAATTATTGAGCTAATTGTATATAAATTTTGTTGCTTTGGAATGGTTGCAATATATACTTTCCATTTCAAAAAGAACTAGTATCTTCCAATATGCGTATCAGACAAATTATAAGTGTCCGTGGCTTAAGATCATTCTTTTGATAATTGTATTGTAACATATCGACCTGACCCTCACTGATAACCTTCTCACAGAATTCAAAGATCGTATATACTATAATAACATGATTCATGTTCTTCTATGCGTGTAGTACGACAACAATTGTTTCAGAAGAAGTTACACGACTGTATATTTTTGGATTTTTACTCTATTTATATGTGCTTGTGGAAATGAAAATGACAAAAATTTATACAATTATTCTTTGGTGTCTCGTAATAAGTAATGTAGCGATTTCTGTAAGTACTGATAAAACATATATAAAGTGTATTATAACATAAATTTTATTGTATAATAATTCCATAAAGCAAATGACAACTACATTCTGAAACAAGTAAAAATATATCATTGGGCATTGTGAAAAACCATTTGATCACTACTTTTCAAGCTCAAATTGATGCTTGAGAATCTTTTTTCGCTTCGTAAAATTTGAAATTTTTTAATTAAAAATAAATTTACAGAGAGGAAAAATTAATTTAATCAGACATATTTCCCCTCTGTAAACTTATTTATATTTTTATAAATTGATGCTGTTCTGTGAGCGAAAAAAATTCTGTCTAATACTTGATGAGTACCTAAAATGAAAAAATTGAGAGGACCACTTCTACACTGTAAAAAGTTTCGATGAAAATTCCCACGTGAATCATAGGAAATAAAAATATTTCAGCGTTAATGTATAATACACAGATTGGAAAACGTCGCACGCATATGCAGCATTAAGCCCGAGTATTTTAAATTCTAAAAGTTAAATGAAAGGGCATTTCAATAAAAAATATTTAAAGTTGATAGAAATTATTTATTGATAAAGAATTAACTTTTTAAGATTATAATAAGACATTTTATGTCTATAAATATTAGTTTTTCAATATTATATAATAATATAAGGAACGTTGAACAATCTTATAAATTATGATATTATAAAATATTCTTAACCAAAACACAGTCTTCTTAACAGCAGTTATTAAACTACCACGAGCTGAAAAAGATTAAGGGCAAGATTAATTTCTACATAATACTGGCAACTTAAAACAGAATCAGAAAAGGAATTTAAAAAAGCAGGAACATGTTGTAAAGTTAAAATTTTTCAAATTGAAAATCTATTACCTGTTTAGTTTCCTTCTGCATCATTTTTTCAGCAGTTTGATCATTTGTGATTACAAGCAAGCACCCTTTGTAGTTTTTTGAAAAAGGTATTTACTAGATCTGCCCGCTTGTTTTGGATGTAAATTTAGAATGCACCTCTGAACCCAGGAAAAAAGAAACGATTAATTGAAACGATTGAATTTCGTACGTATAAGTGAAAAAAAATTAATTTTCGATTATTTTCAACTTTAAAATTGTCTTTTAGATTTATGTTCCACACGCAACGACTACGAAATCTCCAAACCGACGTGAACTCGAAATTCCGTGGTACTTAAACGGCCAATCCTTCCCTAAGGATTACTCTTCTGAAACCAAGTGGTTGTTACAAGAAGAAGTAAATCCAGACTCCCGAAAACATTTAAAAACGACGACTGGTACTCAAAATAATTTAAGAAAAGAACAACGAGAAGATGCTGTTTACGAAGGCATTTCTGGCAATAGCAAGGTAAAGTTACAAGAAATATATACTACGGTGGTCTGAAGATTTTTTTCCTGACCAGCATGCACTATACATGAAAAAAATTTATTGCAGAAAAACTTCTTAAATCTTTAAATAGGACATCTTAAGTCGTTTACATTTGAAACATTATTAGACAAATTCCTAATGTTTTCAAGAACAGTTCCGGACTTTTTTTTGGATCAATTCAAAGAAATAAAAAAATGTATTTCTGCGACTTATTTTTCTAATTCGAAACTTGAAACATTGTTAACTGTCCAAATAATAAACACAAATCGAGCAGTGCCTACTCTCTAAATCTGAATCAGTGAAAAGTCACTGATTGACAGTGAAATTTCACTGATTCAAATAGCTAAAATCCGGTCACTCATAATCAGTGAAAAGTTACTGATGCATTCAGTGAACAAAAGTCACTAATTGAATCAGTACAAAGGAATAATGTGGACCGATAGTTGGCAGTAGTTGTACCTTCTTAATTTAACATTTTTTTGCAATGTCTTCTTAAAAAATTGACAAAGTGATTTCGTTCTAGGCTCCTTTTAAGTACAATTTTGATAGCTTTTAATTTACCTGGAAAGAAATTAAATATTAGATGCAATAAAAAAGCAAAAGTTTCAGCTAGTCTAACCTCAAACCAATAGCCTTAAACATTCATCGAAAATTTTTCTGAATAAAACTTTGTTTATACATATACCTTTGACACAATCAAACGTAGTTTGACACAAACAAAACAGTTTCCAATAATTAAATCATTACACTGCAATAAGTGAAAAAAAGGATAGAAAAGACGCTTCAATAGGCTTCATGAACCAAAGGACGCCACATTGACCCGGTAAATACTTGTAAATACATTCGATACGATTGATAAAATGCTTACTTCACGTTGTTCGCGTTGTGGTTCGAGTACACCTTTTATGTATTCAAAATTTCCACAATAAATTACTGAATTTACAGATTGAAATTGGAACTTGACTTCCAAAACTAATAATTATACTTTCTTGAAATTTGTAAAGGTTATATCGGTTCACTAATTAAATTAGTAAGAACTTACTGATAATCAGTGGACTATTACTGAATTGATCAGTGAAAAGTCTCAAATCACTAATTAAATCAGTGAAATTTTAACTGATTAAAATGTAGAGAGTAAACACGTGAGGTCACCACACCAAACAAAATAAAGCCATATATAAATCGTCTAAACACTCGTCGGGCTCGATAGGTATATAAATAAGTAAGCAGATATAATAATATGCGCGCACAATGCAAGCACCGCGATTGTCGCGGTCCACCCTTTCTGGCATCAAATAATCTCGCGCTCATCTTTTTTGTGACTACAAAAGTAATTTTTCGAAAAACTGGTGAGTATGCGGAGTTTGTTCAATAAAACTTATTCTGTCCATTTTGTGCTACCAAAAAACTCTAAATTTGCCCTTTTTTGCCTACAAATATAATTAACTGATAGATTTGTGCTTTTCCATCACAGATTTTGAGAGTTTCTGACAGATATTTGACCTTTTTCTTTCAAATTCCATCAGCCTTAAATTTTAATTTGCAGAAATCACGACAGGAGCAAATTATTGTTGCCAGTAAACCAAATCAATTAGTCAATACAGCAAACTACCATGCAAGATTAGGAGTCCAGTGTCCAAGTAAAGATGCAAATGGACAGTTTGTTTATCCTCTAGATTGCAAATTTTTTTTAAACTGTTGGAATGGCCGAGCTTTTGTACAACCGTGCTCACCAGGAACACTTTTTAATCCTGATACTTTAGAATGTGATTTTCCTCACAAAGTCAAGTGTAATGCTGGAGCGTATACTTCTGATTCTATAAGAGCTGAACATGGAATTAGCCATATGCATAAGGAACCGTTCGTTTTTGGATCACATATTGAATATAAGCCTACATTGAGTACTTCAAAGGTAAAGGCAGAAACTTTTATTATATCGCTTCATGGTTCCTAAAAACAACTTATTTGTGTTATTTTAGGAGCCAAAATGTCCAAGACAAGTGACTGGTAACTTGGCCCATCCAACCGACTGTACAAAATTCTTGAACTGTGATAATGGTCGTACAAATATTATGGACTGTGGCCCCGGAACCGTATATAATCCATTCATTAGTGTATGTGATTGGCCAAGAAATGTAAAAGGTTGTGAAGGTAATAATTTTTTTGATTATTGAACCAATATCTGCAGCTGGTTTCTTCGGTCTAATATTAAAAATAGGATTTCTATAATTCTATATTTCTTTACTTCTTTATTTCCATTATTATGCTAATATATTTTCCCACTCATATTATTCCCATTCAATGGATTAACCGAAAAGTTTAGTATTGTTTGTTTTTTTTATTTTTTTTTTAAGTGAAGAAAATCATATTTGCTTCCGACAAGTAAAGTGCTCATTGAGCACAAAAGTTGATACAATTTAACAGTTAATTCAAAATGTTAACAAAACCTTTTTTTTCTAAAAACAAATTATGTGTTTATTTAGGTACATTCGCTTCAACTTCTAATTACCCAGGTGGTATTCATGTCATCAACGGCACTAAATATCATTATATAACAAAAGAAATACCAGTCGTTCGAGATAATCAAAAGACTTACGGTAACGGAGATCTCACTAGATTTCAAAAAAATCTAAACAATACGTATACTGGAACATTTAAAGAATCCATAAATATAGAAACTAATAATAACGTTCGAAAGCATCATCCAAAGGATCCAGAATCATTATCTTGGAACAGTTTCAGTAATCAGTCTGTATTTGATCAAGCAATTAAGAGCGATGTAGAAACGTTTTTAACAACCAAGAAAAATTTAAATTTTCGTCTGACTACTCCAAAATCATGGAAACCTTCAAGAGAGTTAAATAACGTACCTGTATTTGATGTAAGGGTTAAAGGCGATGTAGAAACTTTCGAAACAACAAAGAGAAATAATTTATGGAAAAATTGGAATTCTGATTTTACTACTCCTAGGATACGAAAGCCTTCGAAAGGGACAGTTAACCACAACATTCATGTATTCAAGGGAGTAATTAAAGACGATAAAGAAACTATTGAAACAAAAATGGGAACTAATTTATGGAAAGATTGGAACTCTGAAGTTACCACTCCATGGTCATGGGAGTCTTCAAAAGAGGTAATTGACCGTAAGATTCCTATAATAGAGGGAATAATTAAAGATGAAATAGAAGCTGTCAAAACCACAAAAAGAAGCACAGAATGGGAAGATCTAAATCTTCACACTACTACACCAAAATCATGGAACGATTCGAAAGAGTTAATTGCCCTCAACATGCCTAGTGTCTCCACTGAAGATGAAAAATTATTGCACAGCAAAGAAGAAAATCATAATATTCAGAAGACTGAAATAAATAATAATAAAATTTTGAAACCAGCATTAAATTTAAATAATACTAACCAACCATTTGAACATTCATCTGCCATCATGAAAATTAATAATAATAAAGAGAAGAAGTTCATTATAGAGAACTCGGCTGTTGATTCTGTACCAGGATTAGAAGGTAGGTTTTACTCGAAAATAAATGCAAATCATTATCAAAAGATATTTCAACGCTAATGGAACAGTGCATCAATATTTATGAAATCACATTAATTGACGCAGAGGCCTTCCTTAAATTATGTAAGGCTGCAGGGTGTTAAGCGACCGGGAAATACGGGAAATCCAGGAATTTGCCGGGAATTTTGTAGACCTTGAAAAATACGGGAAAATACCGGGAAATTTTGGAAAGATCCGGAAATTCTGCTGTCATAAATTCCTAATTTTTATTTTTTGTGTAAAAATATTCTTATAATGCACATGCGTTTTACAAGGAGGATTTACTCAGAAAAGTTAAAGAATAGAAAGGGGAAAATGAACGAAAAGTAGCTAAAAGAAAGGCTACAAAGGATTTGGAAGAAATCAAGACCAAAAGGTCTAAACTTTTAGTTGCATTAAGTGATCAGGCGGCATATTATGATGAGCGCATAAGTCAACTCAGTGAAATTATTTATGATTGAAGAAGATGAAATCCCTAGTGGAACAATCTTCTGGCGTTGGCCAGACCCAGACTAGACCGTCTAGACTCTAATATGGCGCAGATCAGACGGTCTAGTCTGGAGCTGGCCATACCTGTAACATTTTTGCAAAGTTTGTGACTAGACGGTCTAGGCTGCCGCTAGTCAGTCGCTGACTAGACGCTGAAAAATAAAAGTAAATCTTATAAAAAATAATTATTAATTAAGAACATGGTTTATTAGTTGACATATTATGGATATACTTATAAATAATCAATATTTCGCACGCAACTGGGGGGAATCGAATGCATGACCTACGAGACGCGAGTCCAGTTCCCTAACCATTACCCTAAGTTTCGAGTTGAAGGTAACACATTTTTTCCACAATACACTTAACAACTCAATCATACACAAATATTAAATTATGTCAAAATAATTTCATTAAAAAAAGCTTTTGCGTTAATAATGAATGAAATACGTATATAAAATTTTTCATGTTTTTAATGTTCACTTTTACAAAACCTAAAACCGTAGAATTTATTGATATAAAATTCATATTAAGTACTCTTAAAGTATATATTAAATTTCCTATATTACTGAGATGCATTAAAATTGATGTAAATAAAAACAAAAATTTATTTTGATAGTGTTAGTTTTGTATAATATTTTGTATAAGTTATTTAGATACCCTATAAATTTCTCGAAAATTGAAAAAAATCGGGCTGATTACTACTTGGAAATTTTTATGGTATGGATTGCAGTACAGTCCCAGATCTGGACCACACTAGATTGTCAAGACTATAAAAAAAAATTTAATAGCGTTAATTTCATGTTTTAAATAATTTTAGACACTCTAACAGTTTTTCGAAAATGTTGAAAAAAATTTTGCAGATTGAAACTTAGAAATTTTTATTGTATGGATGGCGGATCAGTCCCAGATCTGAACCAGACTAGGTGATTGATACTAGACAGTCTATACGATAACAGATCTGGGCCAGACCTGACATCAGACTGCCAAAAAATGTTTCCACACGGGATAGATAGAGAGAATAATATAGATATTCTTAATATGCAGAGCTATACATATTTAAATGATAATTCTAAATGTTCTTTATCTTTTATTTTTTCGTTTCTTAAGTAATAAATATCTAATTTTCGTAATATACGTTACTGTTTATTTCAAACCATTCTCCCGCTATGCAATTGTCAGAGTCCCAATCATGAAATATCTAAATACATTATAAGAACAAACCGGGAAAAACATTATTTCTAATTCGGGAAATCCGGGAATTTGCCAGGAATTTGTAAACGGAATTTCGCTAGACACCCTGGGCTGTTTTTTTGGAATTTTGACCCACATACACCCTCTATAAGGGTCCGTAAGTTTTGATACCCCCCCCCCTTCCTTTATCTTAAGTAATTTTCTTTGATTACATTTTTTCTTAATGTTGTCGTATGAGACAATATAAAAATAACAACTCTTTTCGAACGAACATTTTTCACTATAAAGGAGAAAACGCTACACTAACCTTTACTCTAGGATACACTACTCATTCGTGTGGCCGAAAACAAAAGGTGACTACACGACTGAGTAGTGTATTGACGGTTCATTGGTTTCTCCACAGTAACCATTCGTTTCTCACAGTAACCATTACTGTGGAGAAAGGAATGAATCGTGCCAATACACTACTCAGTCGTGTGTTCAACTTTTTTTTGCGGCCACACGACTGAGTAGTGTATCCTAGAGTAATGGTTAGTGTAGCGTTTTCTCCATCGACATATAGAAATGGACTGCGGGACGCTGTAGGAAAGCGCGTGGTGTAGCTCAACCAATTAGCTTCGGCGAGAAAGGGACAAACATACACCCCTTTGCAACTTCTCTCTCTGACGCATTAGTACGCGCTTTCCTACAGCGTCCCGCAGTCCATTTCTATATGTCGATGGTTTTCTCCGTGTATAAAGGAGAGATTAAAAAATTACATGAATTATAACATTTTGTTATTTTGTTTACATACCTCTTATATATAAATTTGATTTTCAGTGATTTTCAAAAAGAAAAAATCTTACGTAAGAAAGTTTTTTGACCACGTACCCCCAACGTAAGGTAAGCATAGAAAAATGCTTAATCCCCCCCCCATCTAAAAACCTTACGTAATTTAAGGACAGCCCCTTATAAGGTCAATAGAACCTTAAGTAAAGTAGTTTTCTGTGCGAGAAGCGGGGAAAATGAAGCGCAAGTTGTGATGAGAATCTGTTTACAACAGCCCCCCTAGTTTTTGTATAATCTCATACTTATATTGTTGTAGATGAACCACCTTTTCCTATTTCTTATCGGACTGTTGCACAGCATCTAACTGCAAAGGTCGAACTGAAACCTAACGTGGTACACTCAGCTCAGGTAAATTGATTATATATAATTCGTATTCAATAAAAAATCTTAAAAAAATAAATTGCAAGCTAAGAATTACATGAATAATTTTGTAATCTTACCAAAAACATCTTGGATGTAAAATCGACTGTCAAGTAAAAAGTTATCAGTACCTACAATTAAGGCTGCTGGAATTTAAAAACCATCAATGTAGAAATCCTGTTGACAGTAAAAAATAGAAAACCAAGAAGATTTTAACTTTTATTAAACTACCCGCCGTATCCTCTAGTATAGAACTAGTTCTGTAAAGTCTAATGAATTTTTTTTTCTGTGTAGAAAGATATTCAAATTTTTTTTGGAAGAGATAGACCAAAAGTAGAATAAGATAGAGAAAATGGATAGAAATTTTTTGGGATGGATAGAAAGAAATAGGAAAAGATGGAGCCTAGTGAAAATGACGGATACAGTTTTTGACAGCTTTGTCTTTCAAATTCCTTCAGCCTTAACATATTACATATAGATATGGACGTGTGCATTATAATAGATTTTATGGTATCATATTAATACAATTGATGAATAAAATATAAACCCATGTTTACATGCTAAAAGTGTGCAAATGTTTTATTAAAGGTTATAAGACTTAGAGGTGGAACTGGTCCTTGGAATGGATATCTTGAAGTTCAAGGTGCTCATCCTGGTTGGGGTATCATATGCGATTCTAGAAATGGGTGGAGTCTCAGCAAAGCTCATATTGTTTGTCGGCAACTTGGTTATGTGAGGTATGTCGATAATCTAACTTACGTTACAATATTTTGACAGCGAGTGAGAATGCAACTGTCAACTGGGATAACAGATTAAGGTTTGTTTGCAAAATTTACAAAATGGAAATTGTAATTTTGGTTAAATTTAGGGATCTGCCATTTTGTAAATTTTGCAAAAAAAATGTTTTCGTTTAGATGTGTTTTTTAGCATAGACTAAAGCTCACAATTGCACAGAACCAAAGGATTCCGGTGAAATATAAAAAAAATACCTGCATTTAAAGTTGGACGGTACTTTTCCCCATGCTAATTGCATAAGAGTGTTTTAAGGCAAATGTTAATATTAACCGACTTCGCTAAAATTTGGTGGAGATAATTTTTCCGTCATTACACTCGAACCTCCTGAATTTCACGAAATCCAGACCGGAGACCCTCTCGAATTTCACCAAATTCCTGCTCGCAAATATCATACCAATTGCTCATGCGTATTGCGTATTTTCAGCATTTTAAACTGCGCGCCAATAGCAACCAATCAGATGCTGGGTGCCATCGCATGCGCAGTGATTAATGTGATTAGTGAGAAACTTGTCAGTGAAATTCGAGAGGGAAATGAGGTGAAATTCGGGAGGTTCGAGTGTATAACAAAACAGGGAGGTGAGACCAAGAAGAATAGAAAATCGAAAAATAAAAACCACCCTATTGTATGCATTACTAGCCCTCTGGACCCACACTTTCAGAAAGTTACGTAAAGCCCACAAATGGTTATTTTTCACCTAGCTACACTTTGGAAGCTTCTATTTTCCTGTTTAAATGAATCAATTTGAGTGATTTTTTTCAATCGATAGGAAATTTAGCCTGGAAGACGAAAAAAATATTTATTTCTTACTTTTAGTAGCAGCAACAAATTTATTTACAAAAAACCAAATGAAAATTTTCAGAAAAGACGCGCATTCAAATCAAATCGCTGGGTGTACCACACCCAGTGTGGGTCCAGAGGGCTACATTACTACCATTTAGGATGACAGGTCGTTCACGCCGTGGAATGATGATCATAATTTTTCGTGGTTAGGCTCCTTTTTCGGTATCACGCAGGACTCGAATGCAAGCCCTAAGGGGCTGTCCTTAAATTACGTAAGGATTTTAGGTGGGGGGGGATAAGCATTTTTCTATGCTGACCTTACGTGGGGGATACATGCGTCAAAATTCCAGAAAACAGCTTTACATAATTTAAAGACGACCCCTAAGAGGGAATTTAAGTCTGGAGTACGAGGCCGGTCATTCGGGCACCAATGACTCAATCCTTCCGGTTTCCACTTCTGTGGGACGGTAGGAGAAGTACCAATTAAACCAAAAACATCAACTGGAACTCAAGTCCATGCAGCTGGGGTTCGAGTTGGTCGGATCTGGGATTTCGTTCACTTTTTGACTGCTGATGAGGAAGCAGGTTTCGAAGGAAACCAACTTATGGGAACTACCTTCGGAGCTTGTTAAATGCGGTACATGGCTTCTGGCTAACGTCAGACCAAGAACACTCTAATAAGGACACTCAACTCCACTGGAGAGGTTGAGCCAGAAAACATAGTCGGACGTCATTGTAGGGACGCAATATTAAGGAAATAAATCTCTATCTAATAAATATATTGTAATATGTGGAAATACTGTCATCTCGTATGTCATTATTGCGTTAGGTGTAGAGTCCGATTTTATTTATAAGCTACTTTAAACTTATCCTTCTTTTCCTTCTTTTTTCTGATTGCATGCTACTTCTTAACTTTCTCATTTACTTAAAAATAAATTACTTCTTTGGTCTTTTCGATATTTCCTTTTGGTATTTTCTTTTCGGTAAACTGCTCTCTCCATTATACAGAGTTGAGACTGTCATTAAAGTTTTCTAATGCCTGCATTACACTCATTGTAGGGACCTAATATTAAGGAAAAAGACTATTTCCACGTATTACAATATATTTATTGGATAGAAATTTATTTCCTTAATATTCCGTCCCTACAATGACTGTAATGCAGGCATTAGAAAACTTTAATGACCGTCTCAACCCTGTACAATACAGAGAGCAGCTTAATAAATAATAAATATTCATAATTGATATAATAAATGAGTCCGAAGAAGTTCTACTGAGTGAGAAGCCCAGTAGTCTCGAGCGCCGTCTGCGCGGCGCTTTACTCTTTATTTAATTTCTCGAAAACAGCAAAAAACAGCAAGATGAAATTTGCAGCATCGAAAAATAAAGACTTAACCTTTATTTTGAGACCAAAAAATGCCTTTTTTCTGCCATAGTTAAAAATATTTTGATTTAAAAAAAAAATCGGTCAAATTTTCAATTTTTTTTAAAATGGTTATAAACATTCGATAGACAAGGAAAAAAGCTATCAAAAACATGTGGAACAAAATTTTGTATCTTCCATAGGAAAGGAGCTTAATATCTTTGAAATAGCACGAAACCGCACAAAATCGAAAAAATTCGAAAAATTCCCCCTCCCCTGTCTCGGTAAATTTTTATCCAATCGAAAAAATCTTTTTCCTCTAAGGTTGTACCTAGTAGGACTATACTTTACCCAAGTTTAAGTTGGATCAGACAAAGTCGAATTCTGATGGTGGTACACTTGAGGAATAATGCCCCATATAAGCTTATTTAACACGTACGTTGATGCGCAGAACAAAAAGAAACAGCGTGACATCAGCGCAACGATACTCGAGACATGAATTTGGCCCCCATCGCCGACGACACTTTTGGGCTCTCGACTACTTTACCCCCGCCATCGGATGAGTTAAGTGTCCTTATTAGAGTGTTATTGTATCAGACTGAGAGCCAACAACTCGTACTTCAGTTGTGCGTGTTAGGGAGTCGGACTCTGAGGGTTTTAGGGGATGTGGTTGAGGTCCTTCTTAGAAGCTAAGTCTCTCTTTGCCGAGAGGAACAGAAACTTAGACGTCGCTTTCTCCTTTGATGAAGCTTGTTTTTCTGAAGAAAAGGCATACAGGAATAAAATTAAGAGGGAAGCTAAAACTATTTACAATCTGACAAACGTATCCTTCAGGGAAAATCATGCCGATGCGGTAATGCATTAACTATTAAATTATGTTTTATTTTTAGGGGTGCTGAAATGGCTTGGCAAGGAAGAATCGATGAGGACAATACTCAAAAATGGATTGCAGCTAGCAGTGTTAAATGTAATGGAAGTGAAACGAAATTTCAGGAATGCAAGTTAGTAATGATAAAACTGAAAATATTTGATTAAGGAAGCTAGCTACCAATAAAACCATATTGAAAATGGATAAGATCTGATTAAAACCAGAATAGATTCCTGCATGAATCTATGTGGGAATTGGAACTATAAATTATAATAGATATTTTAATTCTAAAATGGAGATATAGCAGGGTCGAGTGCCTAGTATACGTCCGTTAAATTAGAATGATTCATTGTTTACAAAGTTTCGAAATTTGAATGTCCTAACTCGGTAATAATTGATAATTGTCGGGAAGGTGATTTTGTAAAAAATAAAATCTAAATTACCTAACCTTTTATTTAACTGTGAGGTGATACCATGAGGTATAGTCATACATAGAATTTTTAAATCTTAACGTGGCTTCCAAAATTGTGAAAACTTTTTAACTTTTTGCACTTGTATTCAAAATGCCTGGCTAACGAACATTTGACCTTCAATTTTCGACCTTAAAATAGTATACTAAAGGGCCACTCCATGAATTACCAATTCAATACCGTGCTATATATCAGACTACAGATCTACAGACACACTGTTGACACATTCACGAAAATCTGTTTTTCGGGTTCAGAAGATTTTTTTATAGAAATATAATAATACTTTCCCTAATAAGATTGCAAAAATTATTTCATCCACCTTTAATTTTTGTCTTGTAATTTATTTTCAGATTCACATACTCGGGAGAATGTGTTGTAGAAAAGGATGCAGTAGGTATTAGGTGCATGCCTAATCGAATTGTTCATTGTCATCGGGACGAGATTCCTTACGAAGGTCAATGTTATCATCTAGTAGTTCCCGACAAAAGTATTAACCATGCTGAAGCTTTAGATTACTGTAAACAGAGAAATGGACGACTTATAGATATTAAAAATCAAGCTGAGAATAATTTTGTGTCCGAGTGGCTTATTCAAAATCACCCCAAAGTAAAATCTTTAATGACGTCTGGAGTTGGCTTTTCAATGCTTAATAAGACAATTTGGTATTGGGAAGGTTCAGAAGAGGTAAACGTAAGGTCAGTATAGTTTCTTTATATAATTTATACATCCCTATTGAAAAAATCCTCGTGTTATTTTCGGATAAGGAAAATACGAGGAAATCCTCCAGTCAGAATTGTCGCAGAATTCCTCGTGGAATTTTAAAATCCTCGTGGATTTCCTGGTGTTTTTCTCGCCCAAAAATAACACGAGTATTTATTCAATAGGGGTATTTTTTTAATTTTCATTTACGAATTTATCAAGAACGATTACAACATTTTTTGGCAGCAGTGTTAAAACGTGTCGGAACCGTTCTTCAAAGTGTCTTGCATTCATTTCATTTTGGTAATCAGTTGATCCTTTCTTACCAATGAAACATTTCGTGCAAAAATGTCAAATTCTTTGTAGTCCGAAGCAATACATGTCAAAATTATCAAAATATTCTTCCAAAATACACTTTACCCACCCTTTTTGCTTCCTCATAGAGGAAGCTTTGTGGTTGTTACATTTTGCAATATTTTTAAACTTTCCTCAGTTGATAAATGTTTAATACAACATTCTAATCAATTGTCCGGTGTTTGCACTATGCATAGTTTAAGATCCCTAAATTATTTTCATCCCTGAATATGAACGATTGCCCAAAAAATTATTTTTTTTTATATAATCTGGGATCCTCTTTTTACCCGCAAAGTTAAAAAAAAATCGGCGTTGGACACCAACCTAACTCCCCTTGTCAGCTTGATTCGAGACTTATAGATACTTGGGACTCCTTTCTCCTCGCGAAGGAAACAAAATATTAAAAAAAAAAATTGTTAATAACAAGTTATGTAATAATTTTAGCACTTTATTCTATATGCATAACAATTATTTGAATTTTTTCACGAAAAAATTTTCACCAGACCTGCGCTAGTCATACTTATATTTAGTGAATAATTGAATTATAGATTCTTCAAGTGGTGGCCAGGTTGGTTCAACGAAAAGAAACCACAATGGTTAGCCGTTTCAAAGCCAGTCTGTATAATAATGAAAAGAATATTTCCGTGCCACGATGATCCAAATGCCGCTTGTGATGCTGATTACTTTTTCTGGAATGTCGAAGATTGTACAAATTCAGGAAATGAACACTCCTACTTATGTAAAAGACCTTATGATGATATAGGTAAAAAATTTACATTATATCCATCAAATTCAAAAAGTGAGGTGGAATATGTGTTATTCTAAAGATGTTACCATTTTTTTGTGATTTTTTAAAATTTCTTAATCGAATGTTCTAACACCTTGTATATTTTCCAATTTGAACGTAAAGTGAGGATTATTTAATTTTTTGAATAAGCGACTTTTCTATTACTAAAATGCCCAACCAGAGAATATGTTTCTAAGAATTTGAAGGGCAATAAATAATTTGTTCTCTAATAAACACATTGTATAAACAATTGGCCATATTAGGTATTTATGATGAAATAAATAAAGTTTTTTCTACTGAATCCGATAAAAATTATAAAAAAATGTTACTCACTTATTAGATTTAGTCATTCAATAAAAACTGATGATTGTTTAAACAAATTTAATTAACAAAATCACTGTTTGGCTATTTTCAGAGGTAGAAACTTGATTCTTTCAACGTAATCAAGTGTAAATGACTAATTTTTAAAACTTTAGGGAGTGTACATAACAACAAACAATTTCAATTGTTAACAAGAATTTAATGAACGAACTTTTATCATAGCGAAAAGTAGTGATTGGTAACATCATAGAAAAATAAATTCCAGTATTTTTTGAAAGTCGGTATTTAATTTAAACGCAAAAACAGAGTGGGGTGTCCAGGCACCCCACGTTGCTCTATACGTCCCACGATTCTACGTTGTCCTCGAAGGG
>UCOH01010167.1:0-10434 GCA_900474275.1 Synergus japonicus
ATTCAGGTGTATTTATCAACTTTAGGGTTCGTTATGACCACGAAATATGACTTTTGTATTTATTTATTTGTAGTAACTATCACTTTTAATCGCAAATCTATTTTAATAATTATGACTAAGAAGGATTAATTAGAGATCACCAAATAATAAAAAAAACATATGCAAAAATAGAATCTACGGAATCTTATTGAGGTTAAGATCGAGGTTAAGATCTCTCTTTATTCAAAGGATACATTTTACATAAAACAAAAGAGGCTGCAAATATGAATATATATATTTATATAAAAATGCGCTTATTACACTGAAAAAATATTTACTTACCACTTGTGTAGCTTATATGATGATCGATGCTTATTAAAAAATAATGCGATAAAAACCGCCAAGACACAAAACCGCTGATCAGCTGTCTTCAACTCTTCACAAACACACTTGAGGTGTGAGGAGAGTGGAAAAAGAGAAGCGCGCGTACAACTACGTTCGTCAAATTAACTTCCTTCTATTCACCTTTGGACTACTTATTCATTTTATTAAGCGCGCGCTAAATTCAAATTTGTAAAGTCTTATTTATAGTTCTTAATCCAAGAAATTATAATAATTATATTAATATAAATTTCATTCAAAACTTTGTTTTTTTATTTATTTCAATAAGAAAGTACTAAGAATTGAAAATTAAATTTAAACACTCTTTTTGTATTTATTTAACAATATTTAAAAAATGAAAAGACTAATAAAGAAGTTTTTCGTTTTTGTTTTCTGCAAGGAATTATTGACACTAATTATTTGTACCATATAACAATTTTATATTACTATTTTACATTACAAAAATATTTTACGTCCATCACAAAATGCGAGGCATATGCATCGCACATGCGTGCCTCTCACATTGTGCGACGCATATGCTTCGCACATATGTGCCTCGCACAAAACGCCACGCATATGAAACGCATTCTGCACACACCGTGTGCCTCGCACGCCGTGCGGGTAACGTGCCTCGCACAATTGTTATCTGGGAAATAACAAAAATAATATTTTGTAGTAGTTTAAACTGCGCGCGAATAGCAACGAATCAGATTCCAAATGCGACGCGTGCGCAGTTAAATAAGGAGCTTCCGGATCCGGAGGGAACATGGCGCTGAGCGTTAGCAGAAATGAGCTAATCGAAATTTTTGATTGAAGCACTACGAATATTTAGGTATTGTGTTTTCTCACGGAAATCAAGAACACAATTGACTATTATAAACGGTAGGAAAAATATTCATTTTATATAATACTCTTAAGGGCGATGGAATCTGAAAGTAAAAACTGTCAACAAACTGTCAAAATCTGTAGATAGACACAAGCCTA
This sequence comes from Synergus japonicus, assembly GCA_900474275.1. NCBI lineage: Eukaryota > Metazoa > Arthropoda > Insecta > Hymenoptera > Cynipidae > Synergus > Synergus japonicus. The sequence goes on from UCOH01010167.1 coordinate 1,345, forward strand.
TCACCAGGATTTTCAAATACCCTCTCAAAGGCAAAAGAGGGAAAATTTCTTTGTTTTTGATAGCAACAATAAGAGAGAAGAAATGAATCGAGGGGGCTTGATGATCAGTTCTTCGAAAACTCACTTTTATAGTCCCAAAATAGCGTGTTTTATTTCCTGTCAAAAACAGCGGACATTTTGACTTCCATGTTGGATGAAACTAAATATTGATTCCTGTTAGAGATATTCTGCAATTGACTGTAATCTGCCGCGCGATTTAAAATCGAATTAAATTAACCAATGGGAGAATTTCTCTAGCAGAAAGCCAACACGTGCTGCGCGCGCAGGGTGCCACTGTCGCAGTCACGGAGGAGAAGCTTCCTCATACACTTCCGGTAACACGAATTGCTGCCACACGATGAGAGTGGGGTGTGATGGACCAATTATATTGAAGCACCAGATTTTAAATTTTGTTGGTCGTAAAATGGTCACATGGCCGGTATCGTTATTTGTGACTGGTACGTTTTTGTGTCTCAAAGTGAAATAAGGAAGAGATGAATAATTTGAAATTATTAATTTATTACTTGTGGGCGTTAAGAGAGTTGGTGGACATGTAAGTATACGTGCAATTTATGTTATTTTTCGGGTAAGGGTGTCATCCCATGTGGGCGCAAAACGTAAAATGAACAGCCAATTGCAGAACACTTTTATATTTCTGTCTTCTCAAAGATTCTCTATCATTAGCTGTTCGTTTTGCGCTTTGTATTTTGCGCCTGCATGGGATTCCACCCTTAGTTATGTTAACATAACCTCAAAATAGTTTCAATTCGTAATTGATATTATCATATTTTAATCATAAAATAGATTATTTCGATGGAATTGATTATAAGGGGTGACACTCTAGATGTGATCGTAAGGCAACGTAAGCAAAGGAAAAAAAAACTTTTTTCCCCTAATTTTAAAAATATGCATTAATAAATTATCTAATGTACAATATAGTATAACTAAAAAGAATTAGATGCTAATTTTAATTTCATTTCTAGAAATGGGGATTCTACTATATTAATAATTTTTCACAGGTTCGTACCGACGTTATGTCCTAACGAAGCAGCTGACAGTGTCATGAAAGCGATGAGATGCATCCACGAAAAGTACCTAAAAATTATGCTTGAATTGAAATGGTAAGGCTTTTATAATTCATAACTTTAAATGATAATAGAAATTAAAATGCCCGAAAATGCTTTATGGAGCCTCCTTCTTTATTGAAACCTTTAAGCGGTAGACTAAAACGGTCCTGCAAATTCCCGGGTTATAAAAATGGGTATTGCGTGAAATTTTTAAAAGACAGCAATTACAAAAATAAGCACTTCCATAGATTCCCGAAAGATTCAAACTTGAGGGAGCAATGGAAAAGTATGTGCAATATTACAGATGATGATTGTGATAACTTTTGTATTTGTGAGGATCATTTTGAAGCTAAATACGTCTTAAATGAAAAAACTCAACGACTGACATGGACCGTCGTTCCTTCGTGTAAGAGAGTAGAGTTTTCTAGTAAAGCACCTCTTAAACAAAATACTTCCGTTGCAAATCTCACTTGTAAAGGGCTAGAAGTCATTTTAGCCTCTGAAATTAATTAAATGGCAAAATTCATAATACTACTAATTTAAACACTTCAAAGGAAATTCTTTTAACTAATGAAACTGATTTTGTAGAATACTCTCATAATAATGTTAATGAAAACTCTACTTATGATTTAAATAGTGGTAATAAGACTGATGCCTTTGAAATGAAAAGTACTTTCGAAAGTGGAACAACTTTCTTAGAATTTGACTCTTCAAATGAAGATAGTTTTTTGAATAATTTAAATAAAAATCCACCACATTTTTTAGCTGAAATAGATATCATTTTAAAAGATATACCGGAAGATACGGAAGAGGAACAAGAAAGTAACACTTCTAATAGTAAAAGTGAGATTTATAATGGTATTCAATCAGAAGAAGCTTTATTTACTAAAAAAAGTAAAACGAAGAGAGGAATACTTAGTCAGTTAGGAGTTAAAAAAAAGATTTAAATCCGCGTGAATTAGAGATGTTTAAAATACATCGGCGCGTAACAATACGAATGTCTAAACTAGAACATAAAATAAGAAACGAAAAAAATAATTTTGAGACCATACGATATCTATACGAGAATGATTATCTATAAGCAATTGATAACAAGTTAAACACGGTAACAAAAGATTTTATTTGTTCTCAATTAAAAAACGCTAATAAGAAACCCTCTGCTCGGCGGTGGACAATAGCTGATAAAGTTTTCGCATTATCCATTCAAAAAAGAAGTCCGCTTTTGTACAGGTATCTTTCATATCACTTTACATTGCCGTCAATGAGACTTTTAAAAAGTTTACTTTCGAAAGTACCCTTCGATACGGGAATAAACGCACCCATTTTGGACCATTTAAAGAAAAAAGTAAATAACATGCACGAATTAGATAGATACTGCGCTTTACTTTTTGATGAAATATCTCTTTATTCAGGTCATCAATATGACGCTGTAAAACAGAAAATTTTCGGATACGAGGACTTAGGGCATCTGGGACGGAACATCAAAGACGCGAACCATGTCTTAGTTTTTATGGTCCGTGGGATTAAAAGCAACTGGAAGCGTACTATTTTTCTGCCAACACCATATCATCAACTAACTTAAAACAAATGATCATTAAAGTAATCTCAGAACTGCAGAGAATCGGTTTAACAGTAATAAATACAGTTTGCGATTTAGGACCTACAAATAATAAAGCAGTAAATGAATTATGCGCTGAATATTCAGATCCAACTGAAAAGGAGACTTTATGTTTTATAGTCAATGGACAGTCAGTTGCTATCATTTTTGATGTTCCGCATCTTTTTAAATGTACGAGAAATGCGTTATTTCGCTGTAAATTGAGATTTGATTCCAATAAAGAAGTAAAACTTGAATATATTAAAAAAGTTGTTGAATTAGATGAGAAAAGGAGGTACAAACTTTTGCCTAAATTAATGCTATATCATTTTAATTCAACTGATTCGTATTCTAAAATGAAAATTGTTATTTGCGCCCGTCAATTAAGTCATAGTTCTGCAGCTACTGTTGAAACTTATGTCACTACAGGTGTTCTTCCACCTGAAGCTATTCATACTGCCGAATTCTGAGGTGATCTTGATTCTCTATTCGATTCAATGAATGGTTCGAATATAAAAGCGCCAGAAGTAAAAGAATATCGTTGTGCTTCATCCGATTTAACTCCTCATTTAAAATTACGGGAAAGAATGTTAAAACAAATTGAAACTTGGAGACTGATCGATTTGAATAAAAAAATGATGTTACCAATCAGTATTCTTTCATTAAAAGGTGGCAAATTACAATAAAATTAGTAATATATATTTCGAAAAAATTAAAGAAGGTGGATTTTGGGCACATTCAAACTATGAATCTTAATCAGGATCCAGTAGAGAATCTATTTTGCTCTATTCGACAGCATGGTATAGCTAATACTAATCCAACCTGTCAGCAATTCGTAGCAGCATTGAAGACAGTTGTGATTAGTAAACTAAGTTTACCGGGAAATAGCAATGGAAATTGTGAAAATGATAATGGATCTGCTTTAGACTCATTAATATCATTTATTGCCGAAAATACAGAAAGTCAACAATTGATTTCTAATAAACAAACGGTTTCCTCGACAGAAACATCTGACGAATCTGAATTGAATCTGAATGAAGCTGCCGAGATTAGCGATATAAATATTAATAATACTAATGGACTCGCAATAGTCGCTGGGCAATTATTGCAAAACATTAAAGTACCTGATTGCGATGTGTGTAGAACAAGTTTATTTAGGAGCGAAGTAACGTCAAACTCAAATCCTATTAAAGAAGGAGGGTCTGCCTTAACTTTTGCAAGTGACAATGTTTTGATGTTAATAGAAAATGTTTATACATTTTTATATCCATTCCTGGATGAACATGGCCATGAATGTCCGTTAGAAGATTTATTTAAAAAGAATTTTATGAATAAGTGCACATCTTACGTCGAATTTTGTAAAGAACATTCCTGTGAACGTAAAATATTGGATAAATGCGTGCCTTATTTAATAATTAAGTATCTCAAAGATAAAAAAACTAAGAAAGAAGCTTCGAAAAAAAAACGTGTTGCTGTATCTGGATCGGACATTTTATTTAGTGACGGTCATAAAGAAAGATGAAAATATTTAATAAAGCAAAAGTTGTTCTTCCTACTGAATTAAAAGAAACCAAAGAATTTCGAATTATATGTTTAGATGAAAATTCAGTATGTCTTCCTATTATAAATAATAACGCTATTGATAGTTCAGAATACTCGTTCATTCCTCCATGTTAATTATGCATACGATGCATTTATTATTGTCACAGGCATTAACACAAAATTATTTTAATTACGTTCATATTCCTTGTTCTAGTCCTGTACTATCTGTACAGAAAATTATTATTTTAATAATTTGAAATGTTTATAATGAATTTAGTTATAATATACACAATTCCGTAAATGTGTTACCAAAGAATTTCGAAATGTTTAGATAAAAATTCGTTTTTTCTTCCTATTATAAATAATAACGCTGTTATGATTGTACAAAAAACTCGTTCGTTCTTCTACATTAATTGTGCATAAGATGCATTTATTATTGCGACATGCATTAATACAAAATTATTTTAATTACGTTCATATTCCTTGTTCTAGTCCTGTACTATCTGTACAGAAAATTATTATTTTAATAATTTGAAATGTTTATAATGAATTTAGTTATAATATACACAATTCCGTAAATGTGTTACCAAAGAATTTCGAAATGTTTAGATAAAAATTCGTTTTTTCTTCCTATTATAAATAATAACGCTGTTATGATTGTACAAAAAACTCGTTCGTTCTTCTACATTAATTGTGCATAAGATGCATTTATTATTGCGACATGCATTAATACAAAATTATTTTAATTACGTTCATATTCCTTGTTCTAGTCCTGTACTATCTGTACAGAAAATTATTATTTTAATAATTTGAAATGTTTATAATGAATTTAGTTATAATATACACAATTCCGTAAATGTGTTACCAAAGAATTTCGAAATGTTTAGATAAAAATTCGTTTTTTCTTCCTATTATAAATAATAACGCTGTTATGATTGTACAAAAAACTCGTTCGTTCTTCTACATTAATTGTGCATAAGATGCATTTATTATTGCGACATGCATTAATACAAAATTATTTTAATTACGTTCATATTCCTTGTTCTAGTCCTGTACTATCTGTACAGAAAATTATTATTTTAATAATTTGAAATGTTTATAATGAATTTAGTTATAATATACACAATTCCGTAAATGTGTTACCAAAGAATTTCGAAATGTTTAGATAAAAATTCGTTTTTTCTTCCTATTATAAATAATAACGCTGTTATGATTGTACAAAAAACTCGTTCGTTCTTCTACATTAATTGTGCATAAGATGCATTTATTATTGCGACATGCATTAATACAAAATTATTTTAATTACGTTCATATTCCTTGTTCTAGTCCTGTACTATCTGTACAGAAAATTATTATTTTAATAATTTGAAATGTTTATAATGAATTTAGTTATAATATACACAATTCCGTAAATGTGTTACCAAAGAATTTCGAAATGTTTAGATAAAAATTCGTTTTTTCTTCCTATTATAAATAATAACGCTGTTATGATTGTACAAAAAACTCGTTCGTTCTTCTACATTAATTGTGCATAAGATGCATTTATTATTGCGACATGCATTAATACAAAATTATTTTAATTACGTTCATATTCCTTGTTCTAGTCCTGTACTATCTGTACAGAAAATTATTATTTTAATAATTTGAAATGTTTATAATGAATTTAGTTATAATATACACAATTCCGTAAATGTGTTACCAAAGAATTTCGAAATGTTTAGATAAAAATTCGTTTTTTCTTCCTATTATAAATAATAACGCTGTTATGATTGTACAAAAAACTCGTTCGTTCTTCTACATTAATTGTGCATAAGATGCATTTATTATTGCGACATGCATTAATACAAAATTATTTTAATTACGTTCATATTCCTTGTTCTAGTTCTGTACTATCTGTTAAAGTATATGGTCCTTCTCGAAATTTTATAAAATAAAAAGTTATGAATATAATCTCAATGGAATTGTTATCTCATATAATAAAAATAAGTTATTTCCTCAAAAATCAATTATTTATATGTAACTAAATGGATTTATTTTAATTTCTATTAGTTCACATTTCAGGTAAAAGTGTTACAAGTATTTTGAATAAAACGTATAATTTAAACTGATATAACATACTCAGAGTGTTGGAAGAAATTCTTCAACACCAAACGAGATATTTCAGAAAATTATACGTTTTTAAGAGGTACTTTTATTACTTTTACCTTCATTAAAAAAAAATATAAGAATTCAAATCTCCCGCATGAAATACGAGCTAACGTGCTACACGATCGACAGAGGGCGCGCTCTCTGCGTTTCTGTAGGGTTAAAGGATGTAAACTACATATATGGCGTTAAGCCATCTATAAGTTCTCTCTTCTATGTTTCGTCCCAGGCCCGTTCACTGGACTCATCAGTAAGGCAGTGTGAACGGACCTTGCCTTAGACACAGGGAAGGAGATTTTCTTAGATGTCGGGAATCGAACCCGGGCCGTCTACCTTCTCAGCGTAGAACACTGCCGCTGAGCCTCGCTGTAAAAACGATGGAAAATGGAAGGGGGAACATAGCCATTCTGCAAACTGGCTAGTCCCCACATTTCCACTATTTAACATAGAGCATCACCCCCGTGGTCGCAGCTGTCAATATTTAGTTTCTTCCATCATGAAAGTCGGCCGTTTCTGACAAGAAATAATGACACGCTATTTTGGGACTATAAAAGTGAGTTTTCGAAGAACTGATCAAGCCCCCTCGATTCATTTCTTCTCTCTATTTATTGCTATCAAAAACATCGAAATTTTCCCTCTTTTGCCTTTAGCTGGAAAAATTCTAGTCTACATGAAAAGTTGACAGAATTAGACAGACGCACAACAAGTGTCTCAAAACAGTGGGTGTCGGGAGCCACCCTACACATTAAAAATAAATAAAAAAAAAACAAAAATAACAGATTAAAAACCCTCAAAAAGTGTGTTTATTGTGGAATTGTATTATCCATCTAATAATTTAGACAACCATGCATATTGCAAGTAGGTATACTCGAATTACTGTCTGGGTGTTCTGACACCTAGAATCCCGTGCTAGTCGCGTCCCTGGGATCTGAGTTTTTCTACATAAGGAATTTTCAAATTCCATCAGCCTTAAATATCATACATTTTATAATTATTTGGAAGTATTCACTTGCGGATAATGATTTTGAGGTTAGGTAATACTATAAAGTAATATATATTTTTATTTTTCAGTTGTAAAATATGGACAGGAGACTGAAGGAGTATCTTTTAATAAAGTATATTCCCACGACAGGTGCAGAGAGGAGAAAACCTTATGTGGACTGCACCAGATCGCATTGGGTTTTTTTGCCCTAAAAAACGCTGCTTTGTCACCAAATTTATGGGACCACCGTACAATGAAGAGACTAACACTCTTCTTGAGTCATTATTAAAAGGTAAATTCGATGCACCTGAGGATTGGCCAATGTACCCCATCGAAGTAAAGGGTGATGCTGGTATGGCATATTTTAATTTATTATTATTTTTCAAAAAAATACAGTGAAAAAAATTTTTTGGGCCACCTTACACAGTGGGCAAAAAAAATTGACATCCTGAGGACGTCCTAAAGACATCTCTCGAACGTCAATATCAGTCCAATTAATGTCCTTAAGACGTCTCATGTTCAAAAGACATCTTTAAGACGTGAGACGTTTTTTGGACATTGATTGGATTGACGTGGACGTCCTAAGGATGTCTTTAGGATGTTCTCAAGATGACAATGTCTTTTTGCCCACTGAGCAAAAATGATTATGACAATTTAATTTGACATTATATGAGTTTTATTCGAAATTATTTTCTTTTTATATAAATTTTGTGGATCTTGAATTAAAAAACTTGTGAAAAAATTTAAAAGTTGAAAGTTTACAAATGTGAATTATTGAATTTCTAGCGTATAATTTAAAATTGTTATAAATAAAGTTTTAAGTTAAAAAAGTTTAAAGAGTTATAAATTTTAACTTATTTATCTTTGAGATACTTATGAGGAAGCAATGAGAAAAGTTGCACGTTTACAAACTCAAGAATTTGTCTTTTCAACAGACACAGAGTTTGGTCCTCAGGAAAAGGCATCATTAATTGAAAATAATTTAAAGACGAAAAAATTGAGTGTTACTAAAACCACAAAAGAAGTAATGAAATCTGTAATTCCAATGAATGTAGAATCAGACGAGAACTACCCTATTGAAAATTCGTATGGGTTCCTTTATGGATCCTATTATATATTTAAAATAAAAAATAAAAGTAAACGAAGCAACACCTCAAAACCAAACCAAGCATTGTCTAAGAAGCAAAAAAAAGTAAAGAAAAAGATTCCTTCTATAGCGTCAAGAAAAAATTAAATTGATGAGCTTGACTTAATTTATAAACCGACTACATCCAAGGATGCCAGCAGTAGATTTTCAAGTAAAATAGTCGATAGTGCTCAAAAGATTAACATCGAACAATTAAAGCCAAATTCATCAAAGCACGACGGAAAAAAAGATTCAGTTTCTGATGAAAAAAATAAGAAGAAAAAGAATAAAAGGACTGATGGTAATTAATTCATTTTTTTAATATTCATTGGTTAGAAATCTTAGTAAATTATTGTTTTTATACATTGAATTTTAATTTAATTCAATTTAGAATTGATAAATTTAGACTTCTATAAGAAAATATAATTCATTTATATTTTCAGATCTTCTTCTTGTTTTGTCTGTCCTGAAGGGACTGTCGATTGATATGCAAGAAGTGCTATCAAATCAAAGATTAATTTTAAATCATTTAGAAAAAACAGAAGGATCACAAGACAAGCTTTTCACCGAAAAGCACAAATTAAATATACCG